>CAUYRH010181399.1:0-25870 GCA_963574655.1 Perodicticus potto | reverse complement strand
TTTTTTGAGACAGAGCCTCAAGCTGTCACCCTGGATAGAGTGCTGTGGCATCACAGCTCACAGCAACCTCCAATTCCTGGGCTCAAGCAAATCTCTTGCCTCCGCCTCCCAAGTAGCTGGGACTACAGGCGCCTGCCACAATGCCTGGCCATCTTTTGGTTGCAGCCACCATTGTTGTTTGGCAGGCCCGGGCTGGATTCGAACCCGCCAGCTCAGGTGTATGTGGCTGGCGCCTTAGCCCGTTGAGCCAGAGGTGCCGAGCCGGCACAATATTAAGTCTTAACAATATTAAGTCTTTCCACCTAGGAACATAGAATATCTTCTGATTAATCATTTAGGTCATCTTGAGTGTCTTTGACATTTTGCATTTTTCAGTTTATGTCTTGTACTTTTGTTAATTTATTTCATAAACATTTTATTCTTTTGAGAGAGAAAGAGACTCACTCTGTTGCCCCAGGCACCCACCACAACACCGGGCTAATTTTTCTGTTTTTAGTAGAGATGGAGTCTCAAAACTCCTGAGCTCAAGCAATCCTCCCACCTTGGCCTCCCAGTTGTAGCAATTTTTTATTCATAGAGTTACATCTGCAGTTTGCTCTCTCTTACTACTTCTAGAAAATTATTAGCCTTTCTCTCTTTTACATATCGTTGGGCCCATTTTACCTCCTCTCCTTGTGGAAGTCCAATTAAATATATGTATGTTAACTTTTTCACTTGTCTCTTAATCTTTTTTCTGTGTATTTGATCTTTTTACTTCTCTGTGCTGGAAAATTTTCACATCTATCTTCAAGAGGATTAATTCTCTCTTCAGCTATGTCTAACCTGGTGGTAGCTAATTGTAGCATTATGTGTTTTATTTCTAGACACTCTATATGGTCCGTTTTCTATTAAGTTTGTTTATTTCTGTTTCTACACAGGTACATTCAACCTTATCTTTTATTCATTTAAAAGTATAGGCTCGGCGCCTGTGGCTCAACGGGCTAAGGCGCTAGCCACATACACCTGAGCTGGCGGGTTTAAATCCAACCCGGCCCACCACACAACAATGACGGCTGCAACCAAAAAACGGCCGGGCGTTGTGGCAGGTGCCTGTAGTCCCAGTTACTTGGGAGGCGGAGGCAGGAGACTCGCTTGAGCCCAGGAATTGGAGCTTGCTGTGAGCTGTGATGACACAGCACTCTACCCAGAGTGACAGCTTCAGGCTCTGTCTCAAAAAAAAAAACAGAAAAGTATAGTAAGCAGGCTTGGTGCCCATAGTATAGTGGTTACAGTGCCAGCCAAGTACACCGAGGCTGGAGGGTTCGAGGTCAGCTAAACAACAATGACAACTGCAATAAAAAATAGCTGGGGGTTATGGCGGGTGCCTGTAGTCCCAGTTACATGGGAGGCTGAGGCAAGAGAATCACTTAAGCCCAAGAGTTTGAGGTTGCTGTAAGCTGTGACGCCACAGCACTCTACTGAGGGCAACATAGTGAGACTCTGTCTCAAAAAAATAAATAATTTTTAAAAAGTATAGTAAGCATAGTCATAAGCTTACCTACTGAAATTTCAGTATGACAATTGCATCTAGAACACTGTTTCCCCACCAAAAACACTTTCTTTCATTCATTCATTTATTTTTAGAGACAGAGTCTTAGTCTGTTACCCAGCTAGAGTGTTGTCGCTCACTGCAACCTCAAACACCTGGGCTCAAACTAGCCAGCTTCTCTCGAAGTGCTGGACCCATGAGCCACTGCATCCAGCCCCCTCCCCACAACGCTTTACACTGCTTCAAGCTTGCTTCCCTTGCTACTTAAAGTAGGAAAAATGCCCTCTTGGGTTTTGTTCACAAACGTGGTTGCGTAAATTGCACGCCTGTATGTGCAGAGTTTTGCGTTTTTATTAACGATGGATTCTTGTCCCGGGGTAGAAAGCCCAGGGCAGTTTGCTCTCTCTTGCTGGTCTCAGTGAAGACAGCGCTCAAGGTTCCCTGGTTCCCTTTGTTCTCTACCTCCTGGCCCCGCAGCAGGAAATGGACACTAACTGTTATTAGTAGGAGCCCCAGGAACCGGTTACCTGGGTATTTGGCGAATAGGGAGCGGAGATGCGAGGAGCCTGTAATCAGACCCTCTGTAGGCAAAAGGGAACAGGCTACTCAGGAGAGCTGGACCAAGCAATTCAGCAGCCAGAAAACTGCAGTTATTTTGTGGCTCCTGCCTTAGTTCATTGCTGTGTTGCTGTAATAAAAAGGAATCCTGGAGGCCCAGTAATTTCACCAGCCCCACCCCCACCTTAATCCCTTCCAGAGGAATCCGCCCCCATGACCCAAACCCCTCCCACCAAGCCCCGCCTGCAACATTGGGGCTCAAATTTCCACATGAGGTTTAAAGGGCCAAATGTCCGAACCGTAGCACTCCTGGAAGGAAGAACATAGTACGCAAGCTAAAGGGGACATCAGGGATGAGAAAACAGCGATCTTTGCAGAACGCATTCAGCAGCGCATTCCCACCTTCTCGCTCCCTTTCATAGGCTGTAGTGTCACACGTGTCCACTAGAGGTCAGCACAGGTGTCTCACGTGTATCATCTCTAAAGACTTCCCACCTGGAGATGTGTTTTCTCCCAAAGGAACGGCATTTATTTTTTATTTATTTATTTATTTTTCCCGGGATCTGGCTTGAACCCACCACCTCCGGTATATAGGGCCGGCACTCTACTCCTTGAGCCCCAGGCGCCGTCCCAGGAACTGGATTTCTTAAGAAACAATTCAGGTTTCCAATTTTTATATATAAAAGACACCAATAATACCAATCATTACTTTCTGAGTACTCTGAGATAACCAGAGTTATAAAATTCTAGCACCACCTCCCCCAGTTTGTTTGTTTGCTCTGGTTATACTTCTCATGGGCAAGGGTAAAATAGGCATTGTAGATTCTAAAAGCTGAAAATTAAAAAGAAAAAAGGAAGGAGAGAGGAAAGGAAAAGAGAAAGAAAAGAAGGGAGAGAGGAGGGAACGCTTTCTTTAGGGAAGGACAGTTCTGGTTTCCTTTTTAAAATAAGACATAGTGTCGTTGGACAAAGTTTCCTAAACCAGCCTCGAATGAGAGGAGAACTGAGTATGTGCTGAAATCTTCTGGCTCCTAATCACCTTTTCTGCTCTGGAGCTGGCGTTGTAGCGTTTAGGTTTCAGTGTCTACCCACATTAAGGCGCTACCAGCCCGTGGGAGATTTTCAGGTAGTTCAAGGTGATTTGACATGGACTTGGCCAGGATGCAATCTGCTTGCAGTCAGAGACTCTACAGTCTGCCATTTTTTTTTTCCTCCAGTGTCACTACAGAGCTTGGCACACAGTAGAAATGGGTTGATGATAAAGCAGTAAAACTGGGTGGCGCCTGTGGCTCAGTGGGTAGGGCGCCAGCCCCATATACAAAGGGTGGCGGGTTCAAACCCGGCCCCGGCCAAACTGCAACAACAACAAAAAAATAATAAAGATAATGCAGTAAGAGCCCCGCCCCCCCAAAAAAAAATAGCCAGGCATTGTGGTGAGCACCTGCAGTCCCAGCTACTTGGGAGGCTGAGGCAAGAGAATTGCCTAAGTCCAAGAACGGGAGGTTGCTGTAAGCTGTGACGCCATAGCACTCTACCGAGGGTGACAAAGTGAGACTGTTTCTAAAAATGAATAAATAAATAAACCCAAAAAGTTGATAAACACCCTAATGAATAAGGAACATCCATTTTCCAGAGTCTAGGACTCTCAAGGTGCTTGTGGAAATGGACAATGAACTATGCATCCACAGTTTAAATATGATTTATATTTCTTGATTATTTTTTCAATTTACCCAGGTAAAGAAAGATATGCGATTCATCTCTAATGTTCAAGTTAAGTTTTTAACGCTTACTAAACTGAAATGATGCAAGAAAGTATATTGTGTGTATTTTTTCCGTGCATCACCTTATCCGCACATTGGCTGCAATAAAAGTATTGGCCACGAGATGGAGGTGTTGCCCCGGGGTCAGCCTTTAACTGCTGAGACTAACCGGTCCCCACGTGCGTTTGAATTAATAAATCTGAGAGGGTGGGAAAAGAAAAAGATGGGCAGGAAGATAAAAATCACACCTTTGTGTTCGTCTGCTACTCAATTTGGTCTTATCAGAGGGGGAAGAGAGAGAAACAAATTTTAAAGAAACTCATTTCCTATTTCTAACAAGATCACTGGGCTGGAAGGTTAAGTGTATTCGTCTGGGCTCTATTCTATCTTCCTCTGTCTCTGTTCTGTTGGGTCATTAGTAAGACACAGCCAAGGTCTTATTCCTTGTTGAAGAGACAAAGATGCAGGCTGAATATATATAAAGCCTGGGCAGAGGACACAGTCAGCTAGGAGGGCAGTGACCAGAGGTGAGTTAAAGCCCTTTCACCTGCCCCTTACCATCCTCTCAAGGAAAACAAAGCAGGATAGGTCATCCAGTGCTTTTGATCAGGATTCCCAAAGACCAGACTAGGCAGCGCAACTGGCTAGGTGCAATTAGATGAAGTCAAATCTGCAAAAAACATAAGACCAGGCGCCAGCCCCATATGCTGGCTGAGTTCAAACCCAGCCCCGGCCAAAAAAAAAAAAAAGAAAAACTGCAAAAAATAATTATAATAATAAAAAGACCTCAAATCTGGACCCCAGTCACTAAACAGACACAATTCAGCAGAAAGGCCCACCCTGCCAACTCTGAGCAATTGGCTTTTCTAATTTTTTTCAATAAATGAAGTAGAATGGTTTGCAAACCACCCCCTCAGCCAAATATATAATAGAAAGGGCTTGGTTAGGGAGTGGAGGTCAGGTCCATCCCGGGAAAGGGAGGCTCTCTCCTGCCTTAGTCTTCCAAGTAGCTGGACCACCAGATGCATGACACCACGATGGGCTAATTTTTCTCATCTTTTTTGTATAGGCAGGGGTCTCATCATGTTACCCCAACTGGTATTGATCTCTTGGCCTCAAATAATCCTCCCATCTTAGCCTCCCAAAGCGCTGGAATTACATGCATAAGCCACAGCCCTGGCCGAAAATGCATTCTTGCAAGCATCTTGGAAGAGTTAACACAGTGGTCCCAGGTGGGCAGGGGCAGAGACCTTTTCTGGGTTCTCCCACCTCCACCATAGGGCCTTGCCTGGCAGAAGCTCCTGGGAAGATGTTTGTAACATGGATGGGATGGAATCAAGGCTTTTGGACTGACCACAGCAAGAGAAATGAGTGGAAAGGCTGGTGGCAAAAGTTACCTAGATCTGCATTCCAGCTGCAGTTCCATCCCATAAGGAGCTACATGACCCCTGGCAGACTGCTTTACTTTTCTAAGGCTTGGTTCCCCCATTCATAAATATATAATGGGCGGATATAATATGTAACCCAAAGAGCTGTGGACAGGACTAACGGGGATTTTATACAGGGCTATAAAGTCGTGTCTATTTTTACTATACTCAACATTGTCATCACTATCAGAGTGGTTGGTAGTTTTAGACAGATTCAAAGAGGGCTTTGAATACCAAAAAAAAGACATAAATTTATGAACTGAAAACAGAAAAATAGCCAGGTGTTGTGGCCGGCGCCTGTAGTTGCAGCTACTCTGGAGGCTGAGGCAAGAGAATCGCCTAAGCCCAGGAGTTGAAGGTTGCTGTGAGCTGTGTGAGGCCACGGCACTCTACTGAGGGCGATAAAGTGAGACTCTGTCTCTACAAAAAAAAAAAAAAAAAAAATTAGTTTAAGCTGAAAACTTAAGAATTGAGTGAGGATCATGCAAGCCCTGGGGGTGGGGGGGAGTCTACCACCCTGGGATGGGGGGTGGGTGAGTGGGTCCCTCCCCAGAGGAGTGGCCTGACTCCAGTTCCAGGTACCATCCCTCCCTGGGACAAGGAGCCACTCACCAGGAGGAACAATGACTCCAACCAAGGAGGGACCAAAGTGACTTCCAGAAGTGATCATCTGAGTGAAAGGCGACTTGGGAATATGAGAGCTTGAGGGAGGAGGAACTAGAAGAGCAGAGAAGGGCAGGACCAACCGGGGCCACACCGCAAACCACTGCCCGGCCGGATTCAGAACCCAGCCCCACCCCCACGGCTTCCACCCAGGTGTCCGGCAAGTTGCTGTTCTCTCTGTATCCGAGGGATGCTGGCTTAGGGTCAGCCAGGCCTGGACTCAGAGGGCAGAGAAGCGCTCGTACCCGCTCCGCTTCTCAGAACAGGTGTTCCGGCGTGGGGGTGGGGCGGCGGCGGGGAGGGATCAAGTGGTCCTAATAGGAAGAGCTTTTGGGGACCAGAAGCTCTAGAGGACCCAGATGGCGTCTCATCTTGCTCTGCACCTGTCCCCTCCACCACCACCACCCCCCGACGCCCTGAAAACTCAGCAGAGAGCTGTGCATGGGCGAACCGTGGGGACGAAATGCGAGTTGACCGATGACCTTCGTTCTCTTGGCTAAGAGGGGACGACCCCTGGCGCGCTCAGCTGGGCAGCTGAGGTTCGGCGTCTCCCCTGTCCCTGCACATCCACTCTGAGGAACCCAGGAAAGCGGGAGCATGTGTCTGCACCCTTGTGTTTGGGGCGTTAAGACCACCTTGACCTCGGCTGTCCTGCCCGGCTGGTGGCACTGGCTCCGCGCGCTGATACATCCCGCCAGGAGGGGGCGACACACGCCCGGAGCGGCGCGTGTGGCGGGGCCGGGTGAGCTCAGCGTCCGCGACTCCCGACTCCGAGCGGGACCCAGGACTTCAGGCACGTGCTCGCCGTCCCCTCCCCCGCGCCCTGCGCTTCCCGCGGGGTCCCCGGGTCGCGGCGTGAGCGGGGGGACCAGGACCAAATCCTGGGAAACAGACGCGCGTCACAAAGGCGGTCTGGGAAGCCCACAATTAAGAAACCAGTAAGTTGCATTTCTGACACTTCCAATATATATATATATTTTTTAGCTTATAAACAGACCAAAGATTTTTTTAAATTACTAGTGTTTGGCCAGGGATGTCTCACACCTGTAATCCCAGCATTTTGGGATCGCTCAAGGTCAGGGGTTCAAGACCAGCATGAACTACATAGTCAGACTGTCTCTACAAGAATAAAAAATCTAGCCGGGCATTGTGGTGGGCGCCTGTGGTCCCAGCTACTCGGGAGGCTGAGGCAAGAGAATCGCCTAAGCCCAGGAGCTGGAGGTTGCTGTGAGCTGTGAGACTCCACGGCACTCTACCAAGGGCCATAAAGTGAGACTCTGTCTCTACCAAAAAAAAAAAAGAATAAAAAATCATCCAGGGGCAATGCCTGTGGCTCAGAGGAGTAGGGCGCCGACCCCATGTGCCGGAGGTGGCAGGTTCAAACCCGGTCCGGCCAAAAACTGCAAAAAAAAAATCATCCAGGCACGCTGGCACACCAGTGGTCCCAGCTACTCGGAGGCTGAGACAGGAGGATCTCTTGAACCTGGGAGCTGGAGGTTGCAGTGAGCTATTTTAGTGCCACTGCACTCCTGCCTGGTTGACACAGCAAGGCCCTGTCTCAAAAAAAAAAAAAAAAACTACTAATGTTTGTCATTAAATTAAATGAGATCATTTAAGCGAAAGTGCGTAGAACAGGGCCTGGCTCACAGCTGGTGCTCAGCAAACACTTCTGTTTGCTCATACACAGCTTAGGAGGTCTGATAACTTGCAAAGTCACAAAACTAGTTCTATATCTCAGGCTTGGTTTGATCAGAGAGAACAGTGAAAAAGTAGTCTATAATTGTAAAGTGTAATCCTAGAGAACTCTCGGTAACAGCACAAAACGGTATTGAACAATGCGTGTTGCCTGTGTTTGCATTCCCTTATAAGTTTTATGGAATTGTGTGATTGTGGGTATCGCTGCCTGTCCTTGGAGAGTGCTGTGTGTGAAGCTGTTTTTCTCTGGGCAAGGCTGAGCCTCAGTCTTACCCTCTTGCCTCTGAGAACCCTGTTGCTTAAGAGCATCCCTTCTGGTTCGTGGGCTGTAGCACAGTGATTACAGAGCCAGCCACACACACCGACTGGAGCTGGCAGGTTCAAACCCAGCCCAGGCCTGCCAAACAATGACAACTACAACCGAAAAATAGCCAGATGTTGTGACGGGTGCCTGTTGTCCTAACTACTTGGGAGGCTGAGGCAAGAGAATCACTTAAGCTCAAGAGTTTGAGGTTTCTGTGAGCTGTGATGTCACAGTGCTCTACTGAGGGTGACAGAGTGAGACTCTGTCTTAAACAAACAACAAAAAAGCATCCCTTCTCATGGTTGCTAGTCAACTCCCCAGGCTTAATTAGAGTCCTGAGGGCCACTTGCCTTCTAAACATAGGTGGCATGGGTTCCCTTTGAGGCCCTGCCATTATCTCCAGCTCAGATGACCTAAAAACAAACTGCCCATCTCACAACAACCCGGGCTCCTCCTTAGGCCAGTGTTATTCTCCAGGGCAGCCAAGCTTGACTCTCCATGCACTGTTGATTTCTTCATTTCCTGGTGGCCAAAGCTTCCTCTAGCACTGTTCCTTTAAACGCAATAATGTTTAAACAATCATAAACGTGTTTTTGAAATAGAGATAAAACTAGTCCTACTCAACCTAAGGAGTTGGAGCTTTGTCTACCTGGAACAGGACCCTGGAGGGTTTTGATGGGGGAGTGATCCAACCAAGTGCTGACCCTCAGGGCCAGGACAGGTGAGGCCAGCAAGGTGCCTGGGGACACTGGCATCAGCTGAGAGTGGCTTCCCCCTTACATTTTGCCTCTCAGGGAACTCGCTGGCCTCCTTACTCCTGCCCCATTGACTTCCTTTCCATTCCCAGACCCACAGGCCAGGCTCCCCAAAGCTGATAATTACAAGGACTTTCCCACTGGGCTTCCCATTTCCAATCTTTTTTCTCCTTGAAATCCAAGGATAACTGTGACATTTCCTTCTTCCAGCATCATTCTCCTGGGCAGAATCATGCTTCTTTGTGTTCCCAGAACTCCAGAAAGGTAACCCTCACTCAGAATTGTGATTATTTTTTGAGACTTCTGTCCTTCCCTTAAAGCAGTGATTCTCAACCTTCCTAATGCTATGGCTCTTTAAAACAGTTAATGTGGGTCGCGACCCCACGCGTTGAGAACCGCTGCCTTAAAGGGAAGAATTGCCACCTTCCACCTTTGTGTCCCTACATGTGACACAGTGACACAATCATTCCATCTGTGAGAGACAGTAGACAGAGTGGTTACAAACAAGAGTTTTGGAGTCGGATTGCCTGGGTTTCTATCCTACTTCTGTTCTTTTCTTGCCTGTGACCTTGGGCAAATCACTTAACCTCCCTCCAGATAATAAACTGTGTGCCTCATAGGACTGTGGGCAGAACTGAATAAAACTATCCTGGTGTGGTTCGGCACCTGTGGCTCAGCGGTCTAAGGCGCCAGCCACGTACACCTGAGCTGGCGGGTTCAAATCCAGCCCGGGCCCGCCAAACAACAATGACGGCTGCAACCAAAAAATAGCCAGGCGTGTGGCAGGCGCCTGTAGTCCCAGCTACTTGGGAGGCAGAGGCAGGAGAATCGCTTGAGCTCAGAAGGTGGAGGTTGCTGTGAGCTGTGATGCCACAGTACTCTATCCAGGGTGACAGCTTGAGGCGCTGTCTCAAAAAAAAAAACAAAAAACAAAAACTATCATGGTGTTTACCTGGACGAATGTGAGCCACAATTTTTTTTTTTTTTGCAGTTTTTGGCAGGAGCCAGGCTTGAACCCACCACCTCCGGTATATGGAGCCAGCACCCTACTCCTTGAACCACAGGCACCGCCCATGAGCCACAATTTTTAATAAATGTTTGCTGAACTAAACTGATTGTCCCCCCCAAAAAAATAAAAAATAAAAAATAAACTGACTGTCCTGCCCATGAGCGTCTAATCTGTTCCTATAGCAATGCTTTTGTCCAATCAATCCCCTGATCAAAACCCTTCCAGGGTCCTGTTCCCTGTAGATAAAGCCCCAGCCCTTTAGCCAAAGTAGAATTTGTTTTCTCTCTACTTCAAAAACACGTTTCTGATTGTTTACATGTTTCTTTAAACATTATTTTTGTAAAACTTGTTTTGTGGTTGACTCTGTCAGAAGAAACCTCTTAGGGAGCAGTTTTGAAAATCTACCTGTAATCAAGTGGCTGGAGGTCCTGGCTGCACATTAAAATCACCTGGGGACCTTTAAAAAACACACTAATGCCTGGGTCCAACCCCTAGAAATTCCAGTCTAATTGGTCTGGGGTGTGGCTGAACGCTGGGATTTTTTTTTTTTTTAAAGCTCCCCAGGTGAGTCAGCTGTGGAGCCAGTGCTGATCGGCGCTGTTGTCACCTCTGCCATCTTATCACTGAGTCTTTTTCAGCCTCACCTGCAAACACTCAGCTCTCAGGTCCTTTCCCTCCGGCCTGCTGTTCCCGGCTCCAGTTTATGGGTGATAGGCCCAGCACAGCCCAGGTTGCCCGGAAGGAGTTCTAAAGGGGCGCCTTCTCAGGCAAACAAGCCTTGTCTTTAAATCAAGTACACCTTGACTCGCCCTCCTAACTTCCTGGATTCCTGATCTGGTTTATGACTTGCTGATAACATCCTGCACAGAGAACCAGTTTCGGACTCTCGGTGACCTCGTTACTTGGCGGTGGCTAGAATTCTACCTTCTCCAGGCGCCTTCATGGTCCCAGACTGGCAGGGGTGGATTTTGGTTTTATTTTTATTTTTCTTAGCTCTTGGTCCTTCAGCTCCTGGCTATCCACTGGATAGGATCTGGCCTTCTGAGATTTACAACCTTGAGCTTTTATCTTGCAGTTCTGACCCCCACCTTCCCTACCTCCCACCTGCAACCTCTATCATTGGTGCTTCCATTTGTTTTTTTATTTTATTTTACTTTTTTTTTTTTTTAACAGTTTTTGGCCGAGGCTGGGTTAGAACCCGCCACCTCCGGCATATGGGGCCGGCGCCCTACTCACTGAGCCACAGGAGCCGCCCATTTAAACTCCTTGGATAAAGAACTCAGTGATGGAAGAGGGAGAATTGGAATGCGTTAATCCAGGGAAGCAGGTGAAGGCCTCTACCTCTTCTCTGCTGCCTTAGGAGCCTCTGAGGACCAAGCACAGGATATTCTAGAGGTCATTTCCACGCCTTATCTGTTCCCGCCTCCCATTTTGTTTTCCCTCCTTTTGTCACACGAGGAGCCCAAATAGGAAAGCAGAATGGCTTTTATTGTCAAAGCAATAATGAGATTTCAGAATTGAATTAGCCGTGTTGGACTAAGGCATGGCAAAGAGTTGCAGGTGAGACGAATTCAGCATTTATGTAGTCCCTGAATGTAATGTTTGTATCGCTCGTCTGGGAGGGAGGTGCTTTTTAATTAACACTTTGTAATAGACCCAAGGATCACTTGAGCCAGGAATTCAAGGTTATGTGAGTTTTGATGGCACCACTGCACTCTAGCCTGGGTGACAGAGCAAGACCTTATCTCAAAAAAATAGAAAAATAATTTTTAAAATTTTAAGTTGTTTTTATTGTTTCTTTCTTTCTTTCTTTTTTTTTTTTTGAGGCAGAGTCTCACTTTGTTGCCCTGGGTAGAGTACTGTGGCGTCACAGCTCACAGCAACCTCAAACTCGGGCTACTCAATTCTCTTGCCTCAGGCTACTAAGTAGCTGGGACTATGAGCACCCGCCACAACGCCCAACTGTTTTTAGAGACAGGGTCTCACTCTTGCTCAGGTTGGAAAAGCCATAAGTTTTTTGTTTTTTTCTTTTTCTTTTTTGAGACAGATCCTCAAGCTGTCACCCAGGGTAGAGTGCTGTCGCATCACAGCTCACAGCAACCTCTAACTCCTGGGCTTAAGTGATTCTCTTACCTCAACCTCCCAAGTAACTCAGACTTCAGGCGCCCCCCACAACACCTGGCTAATTTGGAGTTGTAATTGTCATTTTGGAGTTTTGGGTTTTTTTGGCCAGGGCTGGGTTTGAACCCACCACCTCTGGCATATGGAGCTGGCTACTCCTAGAACCCTACTCCTTTGAGCCACAGGCACCGCCCATAGTTGTCATTGCTGTTTGGCAGGCCCTGGGCTGGATTCGAACACCCCACTTCTGGTGTATATGGCTGGTGCCTTAGTCACTTGAGCTACAGGCACTGAGCCAAAAAAAAGCCATAAGTTTTAAGAATGGCATTTAATGATTGCATTCCACTGTAACACATATATATGTATATCACAGCTTATTTCCCTATTGTTGAAAACTTATTTTTAATTTTTTACTATTATTAACAAAATCCTGTTTACTATACATAGTCATAAATGGTTTTTTTTTTTGGTTTGTTTGTTTGTTTTTTCAGAGACAGGGTCTCACCCTATCACCCAGGCTAGAGTGCAGGGGCTCAATCATATCTCACTACCGTAACCTTGAACTCCTGGGCTCAAGCAATACCCCCATCCTGGCCTCCTTGGTAGCTGAGACTATAGGTACACCACCATACCTGGCTAATTTTTAAATCTCTCTGTGGAGACAGGGTCTTGCTATGTTGTCCTGGCTCATCCCAAACTCCTGGCCTGTCTCCATCCTCCCACCTCAGCTTCAAAGTTGCTAGGATTATAGGTGTGAGCCACCACACCCAGCCATAATCATAAATGTTTATGAACTTCTCTAATTATTTCTTTAAGATAAACTTCCTAAGAAGTGGAATTACTGGCTCAAAGATATAAATATGTATAACACTTTTGAAATTCACATCCAACTTGCTCTTCAGAAACGTGGCCCTGATATACACTAATTTTTTTTTAATTGAGACAGAGTCTCACTTTGTTGCCCTCAGTAGAGTGCTGTGACATCACAGCTCACAGCAACCTCAAACTCTTGGTCTCAAGCAATTTTCCTGCCTCAGCCTCCGGAGTAGCTGGGACAACAGGAGCCCACTACAACTCCTGGCTATTTTTTGTTTGTTTGTTTTTATTTTTTATTTATTTATTTATTTACTTATTTGCAGTTTTTGGCCAAGGCTGGGCCCGAACCCGCCACCTCTGGCCTATGGAGCCAGCGCCCTACTCCTTTGAACCACAGGCACCGCCCTTTTTGTTTGTTTTTAGCAGGCCCAGGCTGGGTTTGAACACATTAGCCCTGGTACATGTGGCCGACATCCTACCCACTGAGCTACTGGTGCTTCCTTTTGTTTTTTTTTTTTTTTTTTTTTTTAGAGACAGAGTCTCACTTTATCGCCCTTTGTAGAATGCCGTGGCGTCACACAGCTCACAGCCACCTCCAACTCCTGGGCTTAGGCGATTCTCTTGCCTCAGCCTCCCGAGTAGCTGGGACTACAGGTGCCCACCACAATGCCCAGCTGATTTTCTGTTTTGCAGTTCGGCCGAGGCTGGGTTTGAACCCGCCACCTTCTATATATGGGGGCGGCACCCTACTTAATGAGCCACAGGCGCCACCCACCTTTTTTTTTTTTTTTTTTGAGACAGAGTCTCACTATGCCACCCTCAGTAGAGTACTGTGGCATCACAGCTCACAGCAACCTCAGACTCTTGGCCTTAAGTGATTCTCTTGCCTCAGTCTCCCAAGTCCTTTTTTTTTAGAAAGTAGAGTGCCGCCCCCAGTAGAGTGCTGTGGCATCATAGCTCAGAGCAATCTCAAAGTCTTGGGCTCAAGTAATCCTATTGCCTCAGCCTCCCAAGCAGCTGGGACTATAGGTGCCCACCACAACACCTAGCTATTTTTATATATTTTTTAAATTAATTTTTCTGGAGACACAGCCTTACTTTGTTGCCCAGGTAGAGTGCTGTGGCATCATAGCTCACAACCACCTCAAACTCTTGGGCTCAAGCAATCCTCTTGCCTCAACCTCCCAATCAGCTGGGACTATAGGTGCCCACCACAATGCCCTGCTATTTTTAGAGACAGGGGTCTCACTCTTGCTCAGGTTGGTCTCAAACTCCTGAATTCAGGCAATCCACCCACCTTGGCCTCCCAGAGCGCTAGGATTATAGACATGAGCCATCTCGCCTGGTCCTGATATGTACCTCTGCCAGGAAGATCGGAAAGTCTCCTTTTCACATGTACCGTGCCTGTGGCTTTAGCACTTAAAGATTCCCCACTCCAGAAGACACCTCTGCAGGACACAAGAAATACCAATTTTTGGCAAAGGGTGTAGAAGATTAAGGGACAGTTATAAAACTCAGCCAAAAAACGGGCTGGTGAAAGCAACACTGCTTTTAGTGTCAAATTATTTGCGCATGGATTGTCCATGTTCCGCAGTCACTGACCACTGCTGCTGGCCACCATGACTTGTTCCCAATGACAGATGATCGCTCAGTAGGCCTGATAAACAGACTTCAGTGTGCAACGTACATGCCTTGTGATTGTATTAACAGCCTGACTTTGCCTTTGCCTGTGGACTGTTAATGCTTTGTTTGTATTGAGATAATACGAGTTTAATTTTTAACACTGTGAATGTTACGACCATGTTTTCTAAGAGTTCAGATCACAATACCAACGCCAGCATGACCCAGTCAGCGCTGAAAAAGAAGGCTAAGCAGTTCTGTTATTTTAAGGACAGAGAAGGATACAGGGACCCGATCAGGGAGGCAAACACCAAAATGGAGAAAACTGCCCAGGTGCAGAAAATAATGAAGTTGAGCCGGGCGCAGCGGCTCACACCTGTGATCCTGGCACTCTGGGAGGCCAAGGTGAATGGATTGCTTGAACTCATGGGTTCAAGACCAGCCTTAGCAAAAGCGAGACCCCTCCCTCTCATCTCTACAAAAAAATAGAAAAACTGAGGCAAGAGGATCACTTGACCCCAAGAGTTAGAAATTATTGTGAGCTATGATGCCATGGCACTCTACTTAGGGTGACAGCTTGAGACTGTGTTTCAAAAAAAAGAAAAAAAAAAGATGGGCTCGGCGCCTGTGGCTCAATGGGCTAAGGCACCAGCCATGTACACCTGAGCTGGCGGGTTTGAATCCAGCCGGGGCCTGCCAAACAACAATGACAGCTGCAACCAAAAAATGGCCGGGGGTTGTGGCGGGCCCCTGTAGTCCCAGCTACTTGGGAAGCAAAGGCAGGAGACCCGTTTGGGCCCAGGAGTTGGAGGTTGCTGTGAGCTGTGATGCCACCGCACTCTATCCAGGGTGACAGCTTGAGGCTCTGTCTCAAATAAAAAAAAAGAAAGAAAGAAAGAAAAGAAGGGCAGTGCTTGTGGCCCAGCGGGTATGGCACCAACCCCATATCCTGAGGGTGGCTGGTTCAAACCCAGGCCCGGCACAACCACAACAAAAAAATAGCCGGGTGTTGTGGCAGGTGCCTGTAGTCCCAGCTACTTGGAAGGCTGAGGCAAGAGAATTGCCTAAGCCCAGGAGTTGGAGGTTGCTGTGAACTGTGACGGTACGGCACTCTACAGCGGGTGATAAAGTGAGACTCTGTCTCTACAAAAAAAGAAAAGAAAAGAGTTCAGAGACTGACTCTCCCAAGTCCACAGTGAGATAGGCAAGTATTTCTCAATCAATTAAAAGTTTATTTCATTTTTTTTTTTTTTTAGAGACAGAGTCTCACTTTATCACCCTCAGTAGAGTGCTATGGCGTCACAGCTCACAGCAACCTCCAGTTCTTGAGCTTAGGCGATTCTCTTGCCTCAGCCTCCTGAGAAAAATTTGTTTCTTCAAAAGACGCCAAATACTCTGTGGCAAGTAGTGGCCAATGAATTAGCTTGAATATACCCTCCGTGGGGAAAACCCATGGTCATACTGTCCCGTCCATTGCTGTAGGAAACTAAGGAAAGTTGCATTTCCCAGTTTAGAACTTGCAATAAAAGTGTCCTGGGAGGAAACTAAAGAGCAGATTTTGATAACAGATGTGTTGGCCTCTTACAATGTAGAGCTGATTCTGCCAGAGCTTACCAGTGTATCAAGTGATGGAGTAATCGGTGGTCCCTAAACTTCTTGGCGCCAGGGCCTGGTTTCATGGAAGACCCTCAGATGGCAGGGATTAGATTCTCATAAGGAACACAAACGAGATCCCTCCTGTGCAATTAACAGTGGGGTTTGTGCTCCCGTGAGAATCTAATGCCACAGCTGATCTGACAGGGGTGGACTCAGGCAGTGAAGGGAGCTAGGGGGCCAGGCTGTAAATGCAGATGAGGCTTCACTGGCTCACCTGCCACCCACCTCCTGCCGTGCTGCCCAATTCCTAATAGGCCACAGACTGGTCCTGGGGTTGTACGACAGGATTAAATCACACCAACAGCAAGGATGGAGGTCACAATACACCACTCCAAAGTATGCCTCTTTGATTATTTATTTATTTATTTGTAGAGACAGAATCTCACTTTATCGCCCTAAGTAGAGTGCTGTGGCGTCACACAGTTCACAGCAACCACCAACTCCTGGGCTTAGGCGATTCTCTTGTCTCAGCCTCCTGAGTCGCTGGGACTACAGGCGCCCGCCACAACACCTGGCTATTTTTTTGTTTTGCAGTTTGGCAGAGGCCGGGTTTGAACCCACCACCTTCAGTATATGGGGCCGGTGCCCCACTCACTGAGCCACAGGCGCCACTCATTCACACTTTGATTTATTGATTTTATTGAGCTGAAGGCAATTGAGAAGGATCAGATACAAGAAAAGCTTTCTATCTTCCCCTTCCCTAAAAATAGGGTGGATATATTCCCTTAAGAAAGGCACCCTCCCCGTTGCACTAGGAAGAGAATCACACTTTTATCACTGGGAGTTTTACAGGGAGTAAAACTGAGACCAGTTTACATAAACAGACCTTACTAAAATAACCCTTATCTTCTTTCAGTTCCCCATATATTTTCTAGTCAATGCCCCATGATCTATAAACCCCTTTCCCTTTGATAAAATGATATATAAACTACTTGTTTTGGGGTCTCACTGTTTGAATTTCACTTCTTCTCTGTGAATTCCTGTGCATGTAAACATTAAATTAAGATTTTATCTTTTCTCCTATTAATCTGCGTTTTGTTACCATAATTCTTAGGCCTCAGTTACTGAACATAATTTGGAAGAGGGAAAGTTTTTTCCTCCCCAACAACAACAAAAAGATGTTCTCTTGACTTCTTAGGTACTTTTTATCAAAAAAAAAAAAAAAAAAAAACGGAATTTCGAATCTCCCTCTGGGTTTCTAGGAAGTCTTTAATGAAACTACAGAAAAGAGAAAAGATGGTTGAGATATTATCCAAATACAAACTAGACCTTGCTTGTCTGTCTGCATATTTGGAAGGTAGTACAAATGTAAATTTTGGCAAATTCCTTCCTTCCTATTTCTTACTAAAGAGAATGAAAAATGATCTTTCCGGGCTCAGCGCCTGTAGCTCAAGCAGCTAAGGCGCCAGCCACATATACCAGAGCTGGCGGGTTCAAATCTGGCCCGGGTCTGCCAAACAGCAATGACAACTACAACCCCAAAATAGCTGGGTGTTGTGGCGGGCGCCTGTAGTCCCAGCTACTCAGGAGGCGGAGGCAAGAGAATCACTTAAGCCCATTAGTTGACATGACAGTACTCTACCCAGGTGATAGCTTGAGGCGCTCTCTCTCAAAAAAAAAAAGAAAAAAAGATCTTTCCTGCATATCTTGTACAACCCCCTGCTTAAGAGGGGTGTGTGATTTTCTTACCTATGAAGTCGAGGGTTTCATTATGAAAGTCTTTTTTTTTTTTTTCCCAGATAATCTCGCTTGGTTGCCCTTGGTAGAGTACCGTAGTGTCATAGCTCACAGCAACCTCAAACTCTTGGGCTCCAGCATTCTCTTACCTCAGCCTCCCAAGTAGCTAGGACTACAGGCACTTGCCACAATGCCTGGCTGTTTTTAGATATGGGGGGGAAATCTCACTCTGTTTCACGCTGGTCTCTAACCTGTGAACTCAGGCAATCCACTCGCCTTGGCCTCTCAGGGTGCTAGGACCACAGGTGTGAGCCACAAAGTCTAGCCCAAAACTACATAATTATTTAATAAGACATTTGACTTTATTTTATTTTTATTTATATTTATTTATTTATTGTAGAGACAGAGTCTCACTTTATCGCCCTCGGTAGAGTGCTGTGATGTCACACAGCTCACAGCCACCTCCAACTCCTGGGCTTCGGCGATTCTCTTGCCTCAGTCTCCCGAGTAGCTGGGACTATAGGCGCCCGCCACAAAGCCCGGCTATTTTTCTGTTTTTGCAGTTTGGCCAAGGCCGGGTTTGGGTTTGAACCCGCCACTTTCGGTATATGGGGCTGTCACCCTACTTGCTGAGCTACAGGCGCCACCCCGAGACATTTGACTTTATCTTTTGTTTTCTTTCTTTTTTTTTTTTCCCCGCCATATACAATTTATTTATTTATATTTATTTATTTATTTATTTATTTATTTATTTATTTATTTATTTATTTATTTTTTGAGATGGAGTTTCAAGCTGTCACCCTGGGTAGAGTGCTGTGGCATCACAGCTCACAGCAACCTCCAACTCCTGGGCTTGAGCGAGTCTCCTGTCTCCGCCTCCCAGGTAGCTGGGACTACAGGCACCGGCCACAACGCCTGGCCATTTTTGGTTGCAGCCGTCATTGTTGTTTGGCAGGCCCGGGCTGGATTTGAACCTGCCAGCTCAGGTGTACGTGGCTGGCGCCTTAGCCCGTTGAGCCACAGGCGCCGAGCCTTTTGTTTTTTTTCTTGGGGGAAGGGGTTTGCTTTGTTGTTTGAGAGGGTCTCACTCTGTCACCTGGGCTAGAGTGCAGTAGCCTCAGTCTAGCTCACAGTAGCCTCAAATTCCTGGGCTCAAGCAATCTTTCAGCTTCAGCCTCCCAAATAGTTGAGACTATAGGCATGCTACCACAGTCAGCTAATTTTTCTATTTTTTTTTTGTACGGATGGGGTCTTGCTATGTTGTCCAGGCTAGTCTTGAAGTCCTAGCCTCATTGATCCTCCTGCCTTGGCCCCTTCCCCAAAGTTCTAGGATTATAAGCATGAGCTACCATACCTGACTAGAAGTCTTTCTTTTCTTTTCTTTTTTTTCCTCAGTTTTTGGCCGGGGCTGGGTTTGAACCCACGACCTCTGGCATATGGGGCTGGCGCCCTATTCACTGAGCCACAGGCGCCATCTAGAAGTCTTTATTTTCTGAACTACTTGTTTTTAGTTTTTAGTTTTTCCTTAAGGACGCAGTTTTATACAGGGTTAAAAGTACAGCTTTGTAGTTCCACAGACCCCAGGGAGAGTCCTGACTCTGTTTATGCAGAACTTCAAGCAAGCCTGTCAGTACTGTTACCCTTATTACCAGTGGCTTCTTTTTCTTGAGATCAGTCAAATAGTCATTTATTTTTCCCTAGCTTTTCAAGATTTTATATATAAGCCTTTCATTTGTCTGGAATTTATAAGATGGATAAATCATTCTCTGTTTCTAAGGAGCTTTTACTCATCTCTCGTAGAAGATGTGAAAGTGTGAGCCTGGGGCCGCTGTCCCCCCTCTGTTCGGGTCCCGCTCAGCTGCCTCTGAGTCACGCTGTGGCATTGGGAGGGTTTATAACTCTGGCTCCTAGTGGGCAGAAGAGTCCAGACTGGGTCCCGGCTGAAACAAGCCTCTCTTCGTGGCATAGAAATATGAACCGATGCCACTTCCTGTGTGTGGCTATTACAGAGACCCTGGCTGCAGCCGTCCAGGTTTCTCTTTAACTGCTTCATGCCCAAGGGCCAAAAGATTATAACCACAGGCCACCCAGCCTAGTCTGCCATTTTTCAGGATCGGGATTTTGGCCCCACCCTCAGACTTCCTGCATAAGTGACACGTTCTACATGTGAATCCAGGGTGACTGGTCCTTCTTCCTCCCCTCCTAGGCTCAGGCCTCACCCACACCCACCTGCAGCTGTCACACACGATCCTGGGGGAAAAAAAACAGGCTCTTAATCACCTGCCCAGTGTCGAAGTAGAAACTCTGTGGACATTTGCTTCCATTTTAGAAGCATAATTGTCTTTAAACAAATTCTAACCTGGAAATATAAGGTGGGTCATACTCACGACTCCTCATCAGGCAAGTGTCTCGTGTTGATGACATGTACAGTCGAATATTGTTTGGATCAAATTGTATGTATTTGAAAAAATATAATAATGAACAAGAGGGAAGTGTTTTGTTTTGTTTTTTTTTTTTGGCTGGAGCTGGCTTTGAACCCACCACCTCCAGCATATGGGGCCAGCGCCCTACTCCTTTGAGCCACAGGCACCACCATAAGGAAGTGTTTTTGACTGTAGGGATTCCACCCACACATATTTCTACCGGCTTGGCACCTATGGCTCAGGTGGCTAAGGCGCCAGCCACATACAACTGAGCTGGCGGGTTCGAATCCAGCCCGGGCCTGCCAAACCACAATGACGGCTACAACCAAAAAATAGCCAGGGGTTGTGCCAACTACTTGTAGGTGCCTGCAGTCCCAGCTATGTGAGAGGCAGAGGCAGAAGAATTGCTTGAGCCCAAGTGTGGAGGTTGCTATGAGCTGTGATGCCACGGCACTCTACCAGGGTGACAGCTTGAGGCTCTGTCTCAAAAAAAAAAAAAAAAAAAAAAGATTTCTTTTCTTCTAATATTTCTTGGAGAAGGATTTTCCTTCTCCAAATTGTCCTTGGTAGAAAAAGTCAGTTGCTTCTCCTAAGTAGATAAAATAGTTTACCTGCTTCTCACCCTTTCTCCTGCGGTTTCAATAAATCCCTGTAAATTCTGAATCAGATTTGTTGGTGAGCTGTGGAAACCTCTGAGGTTTTAGGGGGTGTGCAAGTGCAGGTTACTCTGACTAATCCAATCCTTTAGGAAGTGGGCCCTCCAAGCAGTCAATGCCTTTGTGCTACAGCCTGTGAATATTTGATGGGTGCCCTTTTGTGCTCACTAATGGGGCCTGAACTGTACAATCTGCTTTGAATAAAACCAAAAGAATACTCTCTCCTGACCCCTGTCCTTGAATGATTTATGGAGATGAACTAGGCCTATCAGAGATTCATTATTGATGTTGTTCCTTAGAGACACTTTTCAACAAAGGAGGGGAGTAAGCTGATGTTCATCAAGATAGGGGATGCTGCCCCGGGGGAGAGTTGAGTGTGAAATCTGTGTGTTTGGGGAGAGTTTTTAAATGTCTGGCTGAAATAGAGCTCTAGTTCTTCAGAGATTAGAAGGGTCTTACATTTCTCCAATGAAGAGGCAAAGGGATATTCTACAGATTGATCCCCTTCTACTAACCTTACTTCATTCCTCTAATTTCCTGTCACTGTAGAATACCCGTTAAAATAATTGACTTGGACGGGGCCTGTGGCTCAAGGAGTAGGACGCCGGCCCCATATACCGGAGGTGGTGGGTTCAAAACTGGCCCCAGCCAAAAACCGCAAAAAAAAAAAAATAATAATAATAAAATAATTGAGTTAAACCCCTTCCTTTCCTCCTGGCTCTCCCACTTCTTGCCTTTTTAATTTCAACATCCCAGTCCAGTCCCTGAGTGTTTATCAAATGTGCCGCGTACTCCTCACTTTGACCCAAAGAAGGAAGACATCACTCCTGCTACAGAGAAGTCTCCGGTCTAATTGGAGAAGTCTAGGCCTCCATGTATTATTTAAGTCAGCCTGTAACCAAACGCTAATATATACAGTGCTAGAGAAGCTTCCAGAGGGAAACATTGACGTGTGTAGGCTAGGCAAGCACAGCGTCCTAGGGAGAATGGGCCGGGGAAGGGCATCCTAGGGAAGGGAGCTACAGGAGAACCAAAGAGAGAGGCCACAGCAATTGGGAAGAGAGGAGAAAAGTGAGGAGGAGTAAGGGAGTGCTGCCTTCTAGAATACAGTGGAACCCGGAGCTGTATCATCAGTGTGAAGAGACGCTCCTCTCGGGGCAGAGCCCGGTGATCTCCAGCCGCACCCTCACTCGACCTTTGCTGTGGTCTTTCCCCGGTTCCCACTGCCGCACCACACTGGCCCCAGAGGTTAGACTTCTTCCCCTTTAAACCTCTGTCCCACGTGCAAATGAAAGTACCTTCCCATGCTTCCCCTTAGTATAGGTCAAATAAACATAGATTTAAGAATAGTTCACTAAACAGAAATGAATACATAAATACTCAGCAAACAAGGTGCACCTGGCCTTCTAGGATTTACAAAGTCCAGCTCATTCCAAATGAGATCCCAGGGAAAGTGACCATGGCCTTTCAGGGGACATCTTTAACTTTCAACACCCTTCTGACTATCTAACTCCCTTCAAGTCTAAGCCAATTCGGTTCACCTCCTACACCCACAGGACTGTGGCTTTACCTCTCTCTTTGTTTTTTGAGACAGAGTCTCACTATATTGCCCTCAGTAGAGTGCTGGGGGTGTCACAGCTCACAGCAACCTCCAACTCTTGGGCTCAAACTATTCTCTTGGGCTCAAACGATTGTCTCAGCCTCCCAAATAGCTGGGACCATAGGTGCCCACCACATTGCCCCATTGCCCGGCGATTTTTGTTGTTGTTGTAGTTGTCATTGTTTAGCAGGCCCAGGCCGGGTGCGAACCTGCCAGCCCTGGAGTATGTGGCCGGCACCCTAACCACTGAGCTACAGGCACCAAGCCTTGGCTTTATCTCTTTAAGAGAATCACAAACCAACAATCCCACAGTGAAGCCCACACCCAATCAGGAGGGATATTTTCTGCCAGGGGTGTCTTTGGGGGTGGGGTCATGAGGAGGCTTTGAAAGTGTAGAAAGACTGAAGGCTTCTGGCCCTGGAGTGGGAAAGGCAGAGGTGAAAGATGTGGTTTCTGAGGTCTAGGATCTATGAGGAGCTTTTTGCTTGTTATGCCCCTGAGGCGGATTTCTGATGCAGCCTAATGTTTGTTTTTTTACCTTCTTTCTTTTCTACTCACTCCAACTCAGCCCTTATTTCCCCGGGAGCTCCTAAGTGGGATACTTTTGCCCCCCTCGTGGTCTCCCTGGCCAAGTCCACTGAACCCCCTCCTTTTCAAAGGTATCATCCTTATGGGGAATTCCTAAATGCTACTGAAAAATGAACAGTAAACCAATTAGAGGAAGTTACAAACTTTCCAGAAATCTGACCAAGCATGGTCATCATTGAGGACCAGACATTTTTTTTTTATCTTTGTATCCCAAGCACCTGACATAGTGCCCAAGCATATGGTAGGGAAGTTTGTTGACTGAACTAGCAAATTAATTGAAACGAGGGGAACAGAACCAGATACCGTGACTCACGCCTATAATACTAGTGCTCCAGGAGGCCAAGGTGGGAGGATCCCTTGAGCTCAGGAGTTTGAGATGAGCCTGAGCAAAGTGAGACATGTGTCTACTAAAAATACGAAAAGTAGCCGGGAGTGGTGGTGGGCACCTGTAGTCCCAGCTACGCAGGAGGCTGAGGCTGGAGGATCACTCGAACCTAGGAGTTTCAGTTGCTGTGGACTAGGCTGAGGTCATGGTACTCTAGCCTGGATGACAGTCTCAAAAAAAAAAAAAGTGGGTGGCGCCTGTGGCTCAAAGGAGTAAGGCTCCAGCCCCATATGCCAGAGATGGCGGGTTCAAACCCAGCCCTGGCCAAAAAAAAAACAAAAAAAAAAACCCTCAAAAAACAAGGAGAACAGAGTGATGTCACAAAAACCAGGAGAATGGAAAGGTGTAAGAAGGGGATGGACATTAGCACCAAATAGCACAGAAAGTTGAGTAACATGAGGGTCAAAAGCCACCCTCCTGGGCCTGCAATGGGAAGTTGATGGTACGCGTTGTCAGGATGGCTTTACTGAAGGGGTGAGGACAGGGGAAGGGGTGATTGGATGAACGGTTGGTTGACTAACGTCAGGTGAGGCAGGGAAGATGGCGAGTGTAGATTTTATCCAGGCTCTGGAGGAGGGAGGGAGGCTGGTAACCAGGAGTGGACTCAGGGTCAGGGAAATCGTCCTTATTTTTAATTCAAGTGTTCTTATTTTATCCATGGGAGATTCTCAGCTGGGGAAAAGGCGTTAATAAAAGTCTGAGTTGGTCAGACAGAAGGACACTGCGTAGAGCTGGGGTAAGAGAGTGGAAGGGACGCCTTACCCTAACTCCTACCTGTGCCCCTGGGGAGAAATAGATCCAGTCCTAGGTAAAGCTGTGGGTACAAGAAGTTTAGGGAATTTTCACCTTGCAGTGCTGATTCTTGTAGGGTCACAAGGAGCAAGGTGATTGGGAGATGGGGTGGCCATGTCAGGTTAGGGGATGTAGAGAATGGGGACAGCGGCAGAGGCCCCTGGAGGCACAGCAGGAACTGAACAGCAAAGAGGGTTTCAAGTGTTCTGGAAGCCACACTGGCATCAGAGGCCACAGATTTGTCAGGGTGCAGTGTGCAAGGGTGTGGGGGGCTCCTTGCCCGACGTGGGAGCCTGAGAGAAGGGAGGCCGATGATGGAGGCTTCAGGGTTCCCAGGACCTGAGTGGTATTGATGACATGGTCAGGAAGGAAGTTCAGACTAGAGATGTAAGAAAACAGGCCCCTGAGGGTGCTTGAGTGTGAGGAAATGGGTAAGTTGAGGCGATGGAGGCCTCGGACCCGTGAATTGTACTGGGAGAAGGAGGGTGTGCCAGGCGGGGGAGGTCGGGGTTGTGGATGAGATGACTGCCTTCCTTTCCTCGGTGGGGCAGCCGCAGATCCCACCCAGGCTGTGGCCCTGTTAGCAGAAGCTTGACAGAGGAATCTCCTGAAAGGCTGCGGGACCCAGCAGGGCACAGATATGACAGAAAGTGGCAGGGGAAAGGGGCCAGTGGGAAAGGTCTGGCAGGGGCCAGTGGGAAAGGTCTGGCTACCTGGACAGGGGCACGCGGGGGACCAGGGATTTGCATTCAGGTCTCTCTTACTAAGGCCACGGTGCAAGTTCACGGGCCTCATGAGTGTCAGTTTCCTCTCTGCCAACGGCCATAACAATGGTGCCAACCTCATTTATTTTTTTTTTTAACATTTTTATAGTAGCCTTTTAGCTTTTACACCTATTCTGCCATGGGTTCATAGGGAAGCTCTCACCAAGGCTCCCCCTCGCTGATCCTCACAGAGTGAGCTGCTCTGGGTGCAGCAGGCTGTTGCTTCTGCTGAACTCAGGTACCTTGCTCTGCGGCTTCCTTGTTTCGCTGATCATTTTCCTTCGCGCGTTTCAGGAAGCTGTCTCAGCTCTTAGAGTGCTTAATATGCTCAATACGAACATTAATCCTCTTGGCAAGAATCTTGCCCTTGTTTGTTTATAGCAATGCCAACAGCGTGCTGGGTAACCTTGCAGACTCTCCATGGTGACATTGTGGGGCCTTTCTTTTTTAAACTTCAGATTAATATGAGGGTACAATGTTTGCATTTGTTAGGTAAAGTCCCTGTCGTAGTTGTGTCCCGCACCCAAGAGGTGTACGATATACCCTAACATGGTGCCCGTGAGGTGGGAGCACACTAATTCCACCCTCTCTGCGGGGCCTTTTTGAACAGCACCCATTCCCTTGGTGTCTGTGATATCACCTTTCTTGTGGATTCACATGTATGTGGCCAAAGGAACAACTCCGTGTTTTCTTTTTTTTGAGTCTCACTTTGTCGCCCTCGGTAGAGTGCCGTGGCGTCACAGCTCACAGCAACCTCCAGCTCTTGGGTTTAGGAAATTCTCTTGCCTCAGCCTCCCGAGTAGCTGGGACCACAGGTGCCCATCACAACGCCGGCTATTTTTTGTTGGTTTGTCCAGGCCCAGGCTTGAACCTGCTACCCTCAGTATATGGGGCCGGCGCCCTACTCACTGAGCCACAGGTGCCGCCCCCTATTTTTTTTTTTTTTGAGACAGAGCCTCAAGCTGTCACCCTGGATAGAGTGCTGTTGCATCACAGCTCACAGCAACCTCCAATTCCTGGGCTCAAGCGAGTCTCCTGCCTCTGCCTCCCAAGTAGCTGGGACTACAGGCGCC
>CAUYRH010181385.1:0-10595 GCA_963574655.1 Perodicticus potto | reverse complement strand
AGCAACCTCCAACTCCTGGGCTTAGGCGATTCTCTTGCCTCAGCCTCCCAATAAAAAATGCTATTTCTTGAAAGAAAGGACAGTTCAGCTCACAACTCACACAAATGCACTGAGCTTTTCTTTGGGCCTGCCACCAGACTTTGGTAAGCAGCAGGGGTGCTTTAGGGCTGTTTACCTTGTCATCGCTCAGAATGTTCTTTTTTTAATTTTTCAATTATGGGTACATAATAGTTATATATCTTTATAGGCTACATATGATGTTTTGATCAGGCATAAATGTGAATTAATCAAATCAGAGTAATCAGGGTGTTCATCAACTCAGATATTTAACATTTGTTTTAGGAACATTCCAATTTCACTCTTTTAAGTTATTTGAAAGTATACACTAATTTATGGTCGACTATTGTTGTGCTGTCAAATGTTATTAATGCTATCTAATTATCTAACTATATTTTTGCACCCATTAACTATCTCTGCTTTATACACCCCTCCCTACTACCCTTCCCAGCCTCTGGGAACTATCATTCTACTCGTTCTGTCTGTGAAATCAATTGTTTTTAATATTTAGCTCCCACATATGAGTGACAACATATGAGATTTGTCTTCCTGTGCTTGGCTTATTTCACTTAACAGAATGTTCTCCAGTTCTATCCATATTGTTTCAAATGCCAGGATTTCATTCTTTTTGTGGCCATATAATATTCCATTGTGTATGTGTACCACAGATTCATCTGTTGATGGACATTTAGGTCGATTCCACATTTTGGCTACTGTGAATGGTGCTGCAATAAACATGTAAGTCTTTTCAATACACTGAATTCCCCTCTTTGGATATACACCCAGCAGTGGGATGATTACTGGGTCACATGTTATCTAGAGTTCTATTTTCAGTTTTTTGGAGAAACCTCCATACTGCTTTCCATTGTGGTTGCACTAATATACATTCCCACCAGCAGTGTATGAGGATTCCCCTTTCTCCACGCCCTCAGCAGCATTCATTCTTTGCCTGTCTTTTTGATAAAAGCCATTTTAACTTGGGTGAGATGGTATCATTGGAGTTTTGATTTGCATTTCTCAGATGCCTAATGCTGTTGAGTATTTTTTCATGTACCTGTTTGCCACACGTATGTGGTCTTCTGAGAAATGTCTATTTAGAGCCTTTGCCCATTTGTAATCATATTATTTTTTATTGAGTTATTGGGAGCTCCTTCTATATTCTAGTTATCAATATTTTGTCAGATGAGTAGTTTGCAATATTTTCTTCCATTTTGTGCATTGTCTCTTTGTTGATTGTTTCCTTTGCTGTACAGAAGCCTTTGGCTTGATGTGATCCCATTTTTCTAATTTTGCTTTGGTTGCCTGTGCTTTGGGGATATTACACAAGTAGTCCTTGCCCAGATCAATGTTCTGAAGCATTTCCCTAATGTTTTCTTGTGGTAGTTTCATAGTGTCAGGTCTTAGATTTAAGTGTTTAATCCATTTTGATTTGACTTTGTTTGTGATAAGAAATAAGGGTCTAGTTTCATTTTTCTGCATGTGGATATCCAGGTTTTCTTGGCACCATGTATTAAAGAGACTGTTGTTTCCCCACTTTGTTCTTGGCACCTTTGTATAAGATAAACTCATTATAGATGGGTGGATTTATTTCTGGGTTCTCTATTCTGTTCCATTAGGGGCCTGGTGATGTTTGAAGTCAGACTCATCTGGTATGAACTTGTACCCTGTGATTAGGGCCTGCAAGTTATTTAATCCTCAGACCCTCATTAGTGAAAATAGGATGAAAAACACCTAACTCATGCAGTTTATTTGAGAATTAAATAATGTAACACAGGCAAAGTACTGCTTTATAGATGGTTGCTTCTTTCACAATACAAATGTTACAGTTAAAGCAATATAGTGTATTTATATTGTCCTGTACCTTTCCTGTATTAATTATTAATAAAATTTATTTTTTTGAAAGCAATAGGAACTAACTCTGGTCATCTTAAATAAGAAATCTATTGGAAGGACATTATAGTAGCTTCTAGAAGAAAGAGTTGAACGTCTATTCAACATCAAATGCCAGGATTTCATTCTTTTTTGTGGCCATATAATATTCCATTGTGTATGTGTACCACAATTTCTTCATCCATTCATTGGTTGATGGACATTTAGGTCGGACAGGAACTAGAGCAACAGGTATTTGTGTTTCTGGCCCAGGTACATCACATAAGATGATTCAGAAACCTCAGTCACTTCCTATTGTTCACATTCCCTAGAGAATTTGGCCTGGCTCAGGTCAGACAGCCCTGGCCAGCTGAAAAGGTAAGCAGAGAGAGTCTGAGAAATCATAAGTAGCTAAACCTTGGCCCAATTTTTGTCTCCTCTGTGTAACATTTGAAGTATTTTTGGAATTTTTTTTTATATTAACTTATAAAAATTTTACCCCTGAGGGTAGGGAACAACTTATGGTCAACTGCAGTCTGAAAATATTAGATGTAAAATTAGAGAAAGAAACAATTCATCGGTTTTACATGCATGTGTTCTGAATGATGAAATCTCATACTGTCTTGTTCCATCCAGCCCAGGACATGAAACATCCCTTGGTCCAGCATATCCACGCGTTATTTGCTGCCTGCCCTGCCCATTAGTCACTTAGTAGCTATCTGGGGTATGTATGTATGTATATATACAGAGTATATATGGGGTTCAGTGTTATCTATAGTTTAGGGCATTCCCTGGGGCCCTAGGAATGTATCCCTGTGGATAAGGAGGGGATGCTATTGTACTTATTATATGCCGGGCCCTGTGCCTACTTTTACAAAGCAGTAAGGACTTATTTATCACTTGCTTGAGACAAGCAGTTAGTGGTAGTCAGATTTTTCTGCAGTTTACTTAGGAAACAAAGTCAGAGTAATTTTTAAATTTGATTATAAATAGACCCTCAACATAAGCTACTCTTACCTCATCATCCCAGTTTTCTTATAGGAACTCTACGTGTCTTTTTCAGTAAGTGATGATTTTATTTATTTAAACTTATATTTTCTGTATCTATATATAGTATTAGCTTTTGAATGAGTTTTTATAGGGATAGAATGTCAGAGATGACAGTAAAGTCAGACATCATCTTATCCAGTTTTATCTTTTTCAGATAAATACACTGAGGCCCAAAGTGGTGGGGTGGCTTGTCAGAGGCATACATTTACCTCAGAATCAGGATTGGTCCTCAAGCTGTTGTTCATTTCAACTCAATCTCTTCCAGAAACTCAGCCTTTTTTCTTTTATGTATGAAAACTTTCAAATAGTTTAATAAAGATGTGTGGAACATCAATAAAAGGCCTCTAAAATAGAAAGGTAGAGCAGATATTAAATGTCCCTGGAAAATTCTTATGCCATCCTTGCCTGCTATCATTAAATGATCACCTCATTTTGTTTTCACTGATATAAACTTTGCTCTTAATACCTGTTAATTTGGGACTGGGCGCGGTGGCTCACACCTATAATCCCAGCACTTGGGAGGCCAAGGCAGGTGGATTGCTTGAGCTCACAGGTTCAAGACAAGCTTCAGCTAGAGCAAGACTTCATCTCTAAAAATAGCTGTGGCAAGCACCTATAGTCCCAGCTACTCAGGAGGCTGAGACGAGAGAATCGCTAAGTCCAGGAGTTGGAGGTTGCTGTGAACTGTGATGCCACAGCACTCTACCAACGGTGACAAAGTGAGACTCTGCCTCAAAAAAAATAAAATAAAATAAAACCCTGATAATTTATTTAAAGACAGCATGGCTATGATGCATGAGTGACATTATGTTACTACCAAGCAGATGTGTAGTTATCAGTTCAGCAACTCAGATTTAATTATGCTCTCAAAGTGGGATCCAGGTGCTTTGCCTAACTCCTTTCCATTTTGTAAGCTAAAGTTTCAGAGAAACTGCTGTAGGAAAAAGAGTGGATGCTATTGTCTACAGCTGTTGGAAGTTAAAGGTGGGACTTAATACAAAGTTAAATGGAAACTGGAAGAAGTATTAGGGGTTTGCTGTTAGTCATTTTTTTAGATTGAACAAAACATTTTAATCTAAAATATTAATAAATTCATTTTATACAAATGCAGTTGTAAAATACAGTTTAAATTTGTATGGAAGAAGAGGTCCAAGAAGACAAAACCATATTTCCAAGAAGAATTCGATTTCAAGGAAGCCTGGATAGTATTCATACTTGTAAGATTATATTAAACAAGTTGAGTTGCATTTGCTGCATTATACTATATTATGATTAAGCAGGCTGATTTTTTTTTCTTCCACTACAAACATTTTATTTGGGGATATCTGTTAAGCACTGAGGGGTGACTACAGAAAAGGAAGAACCATGGGAATTAATATATTTAAAATGTTGTTAAAGTAATGGATGAATGATTCCATTATGTACAATTTTTGCTAGATTAGTTGGTTTCTCAAAAAATAAAATTAGCATAATTAACTTAAATATGATGATGTCTAAAAATAAAATTAACACAGCTCAAGATGTACCACAATTTTCAATTCTAATCTACTGGCCATTATTAACTATTATTTCTAAATATACAAAGGGGTCCCAAAAAATGTATACACATTGTAAGAAAGGAAAAAAAATACAGTATTAAAATTGTAATACTCAGTATATATTGATAACATGTATTATTTTGTATATTGTTCCCGTATCTCCCATAAACGCAGAAGTCAAATGTGACTTGAGTATTGCAATTTTAATACAGTTTTTTCTTTCTTAAAATGTGTATTTATTTTTTGGCACCCTCTGTAGTTTTTTGATATTTAAAAAATTTCCTCAAAAGATACTAAGTTTATCCCCAAATATTTTCTTTCTTCATTTAGAAACAGAAATCTTACTTTATTTATTCCATTACAAAGGAAGTAAAAGAGCATTTGATTTCTTTTCACAACACTAGAAAATACTTGTTTCATTAAGTTTTTGACCCCAAATATTAGTTCTTCATGATTTTTTGGTGACTAATAGAAGAGGATCAATGTTTACTAGCATCTATATGGGAGCATTTTTTTATTTTTGAGATGCCCCCTGGTAGAGTGGCGTGGGGTCATAGCAGACGGCAACCTCAGACTCTTGGACTCAAGTGATTCTCTTATTCTCGTGCGTTGGCCTCCCAAGTAGCAAGGACTACGGGCACCCACCACAATGCCTGGCTATTTTAGAGATGGGAGTCTCACTGTTGCCTCGAACTTGTGAGCTCAGGCAATCCACCTGCCTCAGCCTCCCAAAATGCTAGGATTATAGGTGTGAGCCACTGTGCCCAGCGTTATATGGAAGCATTTTGGAAGGAATGGTACAAGAAGTAGTTTTGTAAAATTACAAGAAGTAATTTTTTATTGTTGAGGAGGAATTAAATTAATCTCAGTAATTATTTGTGTATAAGGTGATAGGCTACACGATTTGGGAGAATTTAAAGAATCCAGGTTTTGCCTCTTCAAATGAAATCTGTCAAGCAGTTTATGAAATGAATAGTTTTCTCCTTGTACTTCCACCACATTTTTTCATAACTCTATTAGAACAGCAGTCACATAGTTTTTTGTTTATTTTGGTTTTTTTTTTTTTTTGAGACAGAATCTCACTATGTCGCCCTGTTAGAGGACTATGGAATCACAGCTCACAGCAACCTCAAACTCTTGGGCTTAAGCAGTTCTCTTGCCTCCACCTCCCAAGTAGCTGGGGCTACAGGCACCCACCACAATGCCCAGCTGTTTTTTGGTTGTAGTTGTCATTGTTGTTTGGCAGGCCCAGGCTGGATTTGAACCCGCCAGGTCTGGTGTATGTGGCTGGTGCCCTAGCCGCTGAGCCACAGATGCCAAGCCAGTCACATGGTCTTGTAGTCATTTATGTGATCATTTCTTCATTCCGTAGATCTCTATGAGTGCCCTTCATGTGCTGGGCATGGTCTCTGGTATTGGAGATAGAAGTCATGACCACAAGAGATGCTCTTTTGAAGCTTTGCTGGGGAGAGGCTGATAAAGAAGTGAACATGTAAACAAATGATTTAATTTCAGATCAAGGTAAGAACTAGGAAGAAGTTAGCACAGGAAGGGATGTGGGACAAGGAGTTCTAGGATAAGAACAACATTGGATAGGATGGTCAGGTAAGGCTCTCTTGAGAGGGAACCTTTGATTGAGACCTGAATGAGGGGCACAAAAATTTGATGGAAGGGTATTCTAGACAGAAGAAACAGCAACCGCAAAGTCCCCAAGCAGGAAGGAAATTGGATTTAAGAATGTGTATAAGGGGCTCAGCTCCTGTAGCACAGTGGTTACAGCACCAGCCACGTACACTGATGCTGGCAGGTTTGAACCCAGCCTGGGTCAGCTAAAACAATGACAACTGCAACAAAAAATAGCCAGGCATTGTCGTGGGCACCTAGTAGTCCCAGTTACTTGGGAGGTTGAGGCAAGAGACTCGCTTAAGCCCAAGAGTTTGAGGTTGCTGTGAGCTGTGATGCTGTAGCTCTCTACCGAGGGCAACATAATGATACTCTGTCTCAAAAAACAAAAAAGGAAGAAAGAAATGTGTGTAAGGAATGCATTAGCAGGTCAGTCTGCCTTGAGAAAATAGAGTGAAGAAAAGAAAAATAGAGAATGAAGTCAGAGAGATAGGAAGAAGCAAGATAAGGCAGAGATTTTAAATTTTATTTTAAGTGGTAATAGTGGGATATTGAATTATTAGCAAGGAGTAACAAGATTTGGTTTATGCTTTTAGATAATCACATTACCTATTATATGGAGAATAGATTGTAGAGGACAAAAGAAGCCAAGAAACCAGTTAGGAGGTACTTAAAGTAGCTGAGGAGACATGGTTGTGGCTTGGATAAGATTAGAAACAGGTAATAGAATGAATTTGATTGATTTGAAGTTTATTTTGGAAGTAGAGCTGATAGCACTTGCTGAGAGATTGTATGTTCGAAAGAGAAAAGGAAGAATGAAGAAAGGCTCTTGGTTTTGGCTTAAGCAGCTGGGTGGATAGTGGTACCATTACTGAAATGAGGTGAGGGGATGACTTGGGAGAGAAAATAATTTCTGACCTTCTGCTAAACTGGAATTTTCTTAAGGGAGAAGAAAAAGAAAATGAGGTCCAGAAAGTTTAAAAATCTGGGCCCAGTCCTGCAGATACAACTAGGACTCTGATTTAGGCAATCTGGCTCCATGGTTAGAATTATAATAGTCTAGAGTCTAGGAGGAAGGGATTTAAGGCAAAGGAAACCATCACAGAGGTGTAGAGCCAGGAAAGTGGGAAACGTTCAGAGCGGTGGTTTGGGACTTGATGCTAGAGAAGAATTATTTGTGGGACTTACTAGGTAAGGTCTTAGAGAAACTTAGATCATGGTTCCTCCTTCATCTCCCTAATTAGAACTCAAACTGTTTTTGTGAGAACTTTTTTTTAAAGTGGACAAATTCTTTAGTTTTATTACCTTATATATAAGTCAGTTATTGTATTGTATTATACTTGTTTATTTGCAAATATAGCCTACCATAAAGACAATAAGGCTCTTGAGGGGAAATGCATATACCGTCTGTAGTGTCTGTATCTGACATTCACACATGCTCAACACAATGCATTTTTTCTATCTCTGCTTCTTCAAGAACAGAAAAGTATAGGTTCACTAAGAAATGGAAAGTAAAGTCTCATGACAGCCAGAATTTATTAAGTACCTACTAAGTGCCCAGGACTTTACACATATTATCTCATTTATTCTTTACTAGAAAATGCAATGGAAAACAAACTTACAAACAAGGAAGTTAAGGCTCAATAAAACAAAGTAAATTATTTTTTAAAGTGCACAATTGATAGGGAGCAAAGAAGGTACTCAAAGCTAAATTCATCTGGCTTCAAGTCATGCGCCCTCCGTAATGCAGCACACTGTGCCAGCATCCTCCTCCTGCTGTGGCCTGGGCTCTCACTTGTGTCTGGTGAGAGCCTGTCTCCTTCATAGACAGCTGCCTTCTCTCTTCCTCCGCCCAAGAGTGCAGGAGCCTGCTTGGAGCATCATCATGGCCACTCTGCTGGCTACGTTTTTGGCTTCTGGGGAGAGCCCCACCCATCACACCTAAAAACTGTCTGCTGCTATCAAAGACAGAAGAGGAAGGTTCTGACCTCCCTGACAACAGTTAAGAGCTAAAGTTAGAGCTCTTCTCCAGTCTACACTGTTCACTAGAAAGTGATTTAGGGAATCTGTGAATATAGTCATATAAGTGTTTTTCTATTCTCTCACTCAACACTAATCAACAGAGAAGATTTCTGTCACCTCTGGTCACCAGGAATTGTGTGGCCATTTCTCTCCATTAACAACTAATCAGGCAAGTCTGCAGGGGACACCAGCAGCTGGGTGTCTTCTAATTAAATTCAGTCTTAACACTACTGGCATATGATGCCACAGGTTGAGGGCTCAGTCCTGCAAAGATTGGCCCCCACCCAAATTCTGATGGTGATTGCAAGCCCCAGGTTGTTTGAACTGTGCTTCTGACTGACTGGCTGTAAATTGGGGTTCCCATGACCCCACTTCTTAGATTCTGCTAATTTGTGAGAACAGCTCACAGAACTCGGAGAAACACTTTACTTACATTTACTATTTTAAGGGCATTACCAAGGACACGATGAAGAGATGTATAGGGCAAGGCATCGGGGAAGGAGCAGCCCCTCCAGGATCCACTTTCAGCCATCTGCAAGCTCTCCCAGCACAGTCCTTTTTGGGTTTTTATGGCAGCTTCATTATATAGGCGTGATTGATTAAATCATTAGCCACTGATGATCAACTTATCCTTTAGCCTCTCCCACCGTTTTGGAGGTTGGGAGGTGGGGCTGAAAGTCCTAACCCTCTAATCTGCGCCTTGGTCTTTCTGGAGACCAGCCATTTATTCTGAAACTTCCTGGCTTCCAGCTGGGTTCATCAGCATCTAGAAAGATGCCTATCACCTTAAAGATTCCAAAGATTTTCATAGTTGTATACTGGGAAACAGGGATGAAGCCCAAATATATATTTCACAATATCTCAGGGAACATAGTTAGATGATATATAAATTAAATGATTTTCAGCTGCAGAATTTCCTTTTTCCCTGCATTATATGCACTGCCTTTCCTGGACTCCCTGTTATCTGAGCTGACTTGTTATTTGAAGAATTCCTGAACTTCACCATTTCACAGATTTCACAGTATATGGAATTCCTTTTAATTCTTTGTATGGTAGTTTACTATCTTCTTCACCTTTTCTGCTGAGATATTAGATCTTTAGATAGAGGTCAGTGGCATCTCAGGACCAAGCTAATATAATTTGCCATAGAGATACTCTTTTTTTTTTTTTTAATTGAGACAGATTCTCACTTTGTCACCCTCGGTCGAGTGCTGGCATCATAGCTCACAGCAACCTCAAACTCTTGGGCTCAAGCAATTCTCTTGCCTCAACCTCCCCAGTAGCTGGGACTGTAAGTACCCACCACAGTGCCTAGCTACATTTAGAGACAGAGTCTTGCTCTGGCTCAGGCTGGTCTTGAACCTTTGAGCTCAGGCAACTCACCCTCCTTGGCCTCCCAAATGCTGGGATTACAGGCGTGAGACACAGCTCCCCCTGGCCTGTGTATGGCTTTTGATGACAAATAACACATTTCTAGTTTATGAACATTACCCAGTCTCTCATCTTTGTGACTCTAGGCATTTGTTTTTCTTTTTAACCATCACATTTCTCCCCTGCCATACACACATTGAATAACTACTTAAGAACGTGAAATGCCTTCAATTCACTGTAGCTCTTTTTTATTCAGGAAATAAGTCATGTAATAGAGTGAAATTGAGTGCCTATGTCATGTGTAGTAAATATAGTGATAAATGTTAAATATCATTATATAATTTGGACACAATACATGCTTACATGATTTTCCTTAAAAAAGGGGTCCCTTTCATATTCTTTATCTTTTTTATAACATATTTAAAAGGTAAAAAGCATTCTTAGCTCAAAGGCAATAGTTGCTGACTCTTGGTTCAAAGTATGAATGCAGCAATATCTTTTTGAACTAGAGAAATCAAATCTAAAATAGTGAAGTCTGAATTTTAGACTTATTATTAATGCTGCATTAACAAATCACCCTAGAAGTTAATGGTTAAGACAACGGTAATAATGTATTAGCTTTCACAGTTTCTGTGGAGTGGAATTTGGAAAGAGATTGCCAAGTCACTTCTAGTTTGTTTGTTTTTTTTTCTTTCTTTTTTTTTATTGTTGGGGATTCATTGAGGCTACAAGAATCCTGGTTACGCTGATTGCATTTGTTAGGTAAAGTCCCTCTTACAATCGTGTTCTGCCCCCAAAAGGTGTGGCAGACACCAAGGCCCCAAGACCCCACCCGCCCTTGCTCCTTCCCTCTCTCTGCTCTCCTTTCCCCACCCCTCCCTCACTATTTCTCCCTCTGTTCTCCCCTTCCCTCACCCCCACCACGTCAATAATTGTCATTAATTGTCCTCATATCAAACTTGAATTTTTGCTCTTTTTGCTCAGCTTGGTCTCGAACACGTGAGCTCAAGCTATCCACCCGCCCCAGGCTCCCAGAGTGCTAGGATTACAAGCATGTGTCACTCA
>CAUYRH010181384.1:0-21256 GCA_963574655.1 Perodicticus potto | reverse complement strand
CCAAAAAATACCTAATTCAATGGGTATTTCTTCTTCCATAAGAGCTTTTTTTTTTGTTTTGAGACAGAGCCTCAAGCTGTCACCCTGGATAGAGTGCTGTAGCATCACAGCTCACAGCAACCTCCAATTCCTGGGCTCAATCGAGTCTCTTGCCTCCACCTCCCAAGTAGCTGGGACTACAGGCGCCTGCCACAACACCCGGCTATTTTTTGATTGCAGCCATCATTGTTGTTTGGCGGGCCCAGGCTGGATTCGAACCCGCCAGCTCAGGTGTAGCTGGCTGGTGCCTTAGCCCATTGAGCCACAGGCGCCAAGCCCCATAAGAACCTTTTTAACCTTAGTTCTCTATTAGCAAATCCCACAAATAGCTGCTCAAGTAATAGAAAACTGGACAGGAAGAAAATAAGAGGCAAATATATGCTAATCTTTAATCTTTGATATTCTATCTCCTTAAAAATATTTTTTGAAATATAAAAATTAACTCTTACCATAGTTAAATCATTAGTTGTGTATCATAAGATTTACAGACATGTTTAAATATGGTGGATAATTTCAGGTTATAAAATTACATAAAAATTAGTCATGGACAAGCAGTAACTTTTAATTAACAGGAACAAAAAGCAGTAGATACAAAGATATTCCTAAATAGTAGATAAAGCAAAATCTATTAACCTGGTTTTAAAATGTATTAAGAAACAGACTATATGTGTGTGTGTGCAAAATATATAGTTACACATCTTTTACAGTGTATATAATCATATTCTCTAAGTGCAAGCTTATTATTTTTGATTGACCATGACTGATGACAACCTCACTAAACATTACCAGACAAATGGTCATGTTTAATCCACGAAATAGATACTCCACTCAGGTTTAAAAGTTCCTTGACTTGACAACTCCGAATTTAAAGAATTTTTATAACTCAGGAGGCTGAGGCAGAAAGATTGCTTGATCCTAGGAGTTTGAGGCTGCAGTGCACTACGACTGTGCCTATAAATAGCCACTGCACTCCAGCCCGGACAACACAGTGAGACCCCATCTCCAGAAGAAAAATATTTTTTAAAAAAAGAAAATTTCTAGATATCACAGAATAAAAGCAAGTATATTCTGTTCATAATTAATATATGGCACTTAATAATGATGTAATGTTACTTTGGACTCAAACAAAAAGGATAAATAGCCTCTGAAGCTAAATGCCAGTTATCACGTAGATATCTGACATCACAACTTCTGAGGAAAAGTGCACTTGTTCTGGCTTGTCTTGTACTCTTACTTGGGAATACGTGTATTCAGTCTCAAGATAAAAAGAGGATATTTAATAAATTATAAATTTAACTTCACAAGAGTTAGGTAAGTTGGAAAGTTACTGTTTTCTTTTTTCTGTAAGTTTAAAGTATTTGAATACCCAACACCTAAGGAAGTATGAAACAGAAGAAAATTACTGACCACACTAAATCTATTATAAATTCATGGGTGAGTGGGAAAGGGTTGGTAAGGAGAACACACGAGAAAAAGCAACATTGCATATAATACAATATTCAGATAAATGGCAGGTATCCTTTGTTGTCATTCTCCCTGTCTTCTGACTATACTTCCATTTCAGTCTGTCAGTCTCTCTGCCTCTTTTCTTGTCCTTTTTTCACACTTTCTGAACAGTCCTTTTCTATGACTCCACTCTCCCTGTTTTTCTCTCCTTCCCTTTGCCTCTGATTTCCACACAAGCATGTGGAAAAAACTCATTCAGAGAAAAGGCACAAGAGCCTCCAAGCATCCAAGTGCTTATGAAAGTACTTCTTGAGTCTCCACATTGTCATATATTTCATATGTTGTATGTGGATGAACACAAGGATACAGTAAACTATTAAGTGCTTTCTGTATTGTGGAACATACCTAAAAGGAAATAAACAGAGAAAAACTACTTCTAGCGTAAAAATATATAAAAACTTTACCGTTACTATTACTGTTAAGTATCACTTATTTTGCCAGCAACAGCCACAAAAGAAATATAAACATCATCCATTGGTAAAGCTATAACTTATTATGGAAATTCTTCTTTAACACAGAAATGAACACACAAACCACTAATGTCCCCCTTTTACCTATTGTTAAAGACTGTTTGAATGAGCAGCATAATTAGTTAAATAGATGATAATTTCAATAAACTTCTAATTTTGTCACCAGATGAGATAAGGGTAAAGTATAGGCTATGTTCATATTATTCTGAAGAACAGTCAGCCCTCCCTAACTGTGGGTTCCTTGCATTCGGCTAACTGCTGGTCAAAAATACTGGGGGGAAAAATAATTCTACAAAGTTCCCGAAAGTAAAATTTCAATTTGCCACATGCAGACATTTGAATTTGCCATATGTGGAATACAATCAAAATGCAGAGTACCATGCTGAATCCACATGAATGATGTGTAGGCATTGTATTAGGTAATGTAAATAATCTAGAGATGATAGAAAGTACATAGAAAAATGTAGGTAGGTTATATGCAAACAGTCATGCATCACTTAACAACAGGGATACATTCTGAGAAATACATTGTTACTTGATTTCCTTCCTGTGAAAACATCATAGAATGTACTTATACAAACATATATGGTATAGCCTATTGCTCCTAGGCTACAGACGTATATAGCATTTCATCATACTGAGACCACTATAACACAATGTTAATCAAATGTGTATCTGAACACAGAAAAGGTATAGTAAAATATAACACTATGATCTTATGAGGCCACTGTTCTACACGCATTCTATAGTTCAGTGGTTCTCAACCTTCCTAATGCTGCGACTCTTTAATACAGTTACTGTGGGTCGTGACCCACAGGTTGAGAAGCACTGCTATAGTTGATCAAAATGTCATTATGTGGCCCATGTCTATTTTAAGCCATTTTCTATAAGGTACTTGAGCATCTAAAAATTATGATATTCAGGGGGTGGGGAGGGTTCTGGAACCAATCTCCCACAGATATACTGAGGGACAATAGTAATTCTCTTGTAGAAATGTGCCTTAAAATAAGTATTTGTGAGTAGGATTTCTTTTTCAACTAACTCAAATTATAGGTAAGTATGTTACCTGATAGTGGATTTTGACAGCTATGACTGTATTCTGACAGTTCTTAGAAATCATCAAAATTATGAGAAACTACTAAATTACAAACTAGGTTACACACATCACCTACAATGAATGCTAGGTAAAACAGATGTTATTTCTGTAAGTCTCTTAAAAATGGAAGAATAAATCTCACCTTTCAGGGTACTTGTGAAATGCAGAAATGAAATTAATGAACATATACATGAAACTAAGGCATGAAAATAAAGACAGAGATGCCTTTAAGCTCACCAATCTTTAGAGAAATACATTATTATTACTAAAACATTCACACATTTTACCCAAGATAAACAAAGTAATTGACTTACTATTACTGTTGCTTTGCAACTTCAATTTACTTTTCTCTTTGGCACTCCTGCTGAGAACTCCATTGGGTTTCAAATCGTCATCTATTTCACCTTTTCTCTTCTGCAAATCATTTTGCTTCTTTTTGTATGTTGGCTTAGGTTGCCTTTTAGTCCTTTGCTCTGACTTGCTTTCACTTTCATCTGAGTCACCACTTTCAGAGCCAGATTCATAAGTTCTTTTGGCTTTTCTCCTATTGACTTTATCATCTTTTACATATTTGTCAACTATGATTTTACTATCTACGTTATTTTGTATCTCATTAGATGTAGAGGCTATTAAGTTGACAGAACATGGCTTAATGATTTCTGATACAGAATTCCCTGAATTTTCCATTTTATTAGTATTTTTATCTTCTTCTGAATGTCTAGTAAGCCAGGCCTTTTTCAGTTTAGTATGGTAATTCGGTTGACTTGTCTGGGATGCTTGCCCATTTCCTACAGAGCTTCCTTTGTTAATTGTACTACAGATTACAGTGCTATCCAGGGGAAGGGAGATTGAAGATGTCTGATTTTTCACAGCATTAGATTCAGTCTCACTGACATTACTACTTTTATACTGGGCTGCAGCCAATGCTGCCTTGTGCTTTTTTAAATGGATAAAATCAGTTGTGCCTGAGAACACAGAACTGGGCTGAACAGCACTTCCTGTTTTACTACTGGCTAGCGTAACCGAAGCTGTGGTGCTGACCCTGGATTCTTGTGTTTGAGCCATTGACTGACTGACAGTTTTTGAAGAGGTACATTCTAAGGATGTAGAGGCCAAAATGGTATTTGATAAAGAAGAAATTACTTCTGAACCACCCCAGCTGGAAACACTGGTAGTCGTGGTAGCAGATGTGAAGACATCCGTTTTGGTATTACACATGGTATTTACAGTAGACATGGCTGAACTGGGAACATTGCCCTGTGAGACAGCCTGAAAGTTTTTTTCAGATTTTGTATGAGCACTATCTGAATTTGCATTTGGCAAAATGATTCTTCCAGTCTCTCCAGATTCTGCTGGCTTAAGGCAATCTGTTTTATTCGCCTCAGTTGAAGATCTTTCACTAATTCGATCTTTAGAAGCTAACTGCGTTGCTGGCATGCTATCAATTTTTGTACTAGAAGGTGGACGTACAATAACAGATGCCATAGCAGACTGTGATTTTCCACTGCTTTTCTCCACATGCCATTCAGTTTTCTCTTTGCTGAGGTTATTATTAGGTCTCCACATTTCTGTCAAAGTCTGTTCAGAAGAACTCTTAAAATTTGCCTGAGAGTCTTTTGGCTCAGGTATTAGAGTTGGAGGCTTCTGTGATTCCTGAACTTTCCCACCAGCATTTACTGGCATCACTGGAGTTAAAGTTGGAGGGGAAAGGCTACTATAGCTGTTATCCTTTTTTTCCAGGCTGTGATGGATTGGTGGGTGAAATACTGGTGCTCTATGTAATGCAGGCATACTGCGGAGTGTATTTGTAGAAGAAACGGTTAAATGGGTAGGACTCCTACAATTGTTTCTAAAGGTTGTTACTGAGTGAGATGCAATCTGATGGGGAAGATGTTCTGGTATCTTGCCTACTAAACCTTCACTTTCTGGTTGGTGTTTAATCAAAGGAGGTGGCTTTGAAAGAGAGGATATAAATGAAGTCAGAGTTTGGGAACTAGCTGCTGCTGCGAGGGCATTACTCTGCCTTTCATTATAAATATTTGAAACTTCTTTGGATGGGTATGATCTTGGTGGTTCGTTGACCACACTATTAGATAATGTAGTGAAATAGTTACTTTGGGGCAAACTCTGAGGCAATGAGTGCTTTATTTTATAAAGATCTGATACTGAGCGTTCTACATCTGTATCCTGTTTGATAACATGGCTTTTAGGACTAGAAGATGATGATGCTAGTCTGGAATAATTATCTCTTTCACCCTCAAGCCCTTTGATTTTAGTTGTAAAGGGAGCAACATCAATACTTTCTTGAAGAATTCGACGGTGTTCCTCCTTATATTTGTTTAATCTCTCTCCAGTCTCCTGGGGTGGCCTCTGTAACTGATTTAATACAGGATCTACAAAATGCCTATGCAAGTGACAATCTTTTCCAGTCTGTGACCTGTTTAGATCTAGGTCATTTTTTGCTGATGTGGATACAACAGACCGTAATGGTTCCATAAAAGCTTTCCTCTCCAATTCTCTGTACAGAAAACACACAAAGATTCCTGTAATCATTTTATCTTGTAAAATACAAAGACAGCTTCTATGCAACATCATTCTATTATGAAAGTAAAAACACACTGTTGTACACACTCTAATATTACAAGTAAATTAAAAGTATACTAAAATAGAACAATACTTGTTCAAAACCTAGTTTTAAAACATCTATTAACTTAATATTAACTGTTTAAAAGTAAATTGAGAAACATTAAGAAAGATAAGGTATTTGTAATTTTTAAGCATGGGTGAACTTACTCCTTATGATGATCTACTAAAGTTTTTGCCAATGGTGGACTGGAATGGGCTGTAATTTTAAGAGGCCGATGAGGTTCTGCACTAGAAGGTCTGACAGGAATGTGACTAAGTAATCCAATACCATCTGCTGAGGTCACAGGGGTGGGTTGATGTAACCAAGGACTGGGAGAATTCTATTTAAAAAGAAAAAAAAAAAAACACTATACTTTAGTTTCTACAAAAAAAACTAAACACAGTATCAGTACAACTTTAATAGCAGCATTATTTATGAAACCTGTAACTTTTGCTAAACGTACCTTAGGAGAAGTATCCAGACAACTAAGTAAACATGGTAATATAGATTTTTCAACATTATGTGGAAAATTAACTATTAGTAAAATGTAATTTCTAGACATTTGTTATTTTACTAAAAGGAAATCTTGAAATCAATGCTTTCAACTTACTATAAATGCTGTACATAGAATCTAGCTTCCTAACAGCAAAAGAATATATGTTTCTAATAGCAAAAGCCAAATGTTATTTCTAAACTACACTTCACCACAGAAATTATAATCAAGGGCAGGCGCGGTGGCTCACGCCTGTAATCCGCAGTGGATGGCTAGAGTTCACAGGTGCAAGATTCTGCCTCTAAAATTAGCCGGGCGTTGTGGTGGACACCTGTAGTCCCAGCTACTTGGGAGGCTGAGGCAAGAGAATGGCTTGAGCCCAAGAGTTTGAGGTTGCTGTGAGCTATGATGCCATGGCACTCTACCAAGGGCAACAAAGTGAGACTCTCAAAAAAAAAAAAATTATAATCAAGTTCATTTACCAATTAAAAATAATTAGCTTTTTCAATGTAACAATTTACTGATTATTAACACATAATTACATTTTCGAAACACAAAGGTACTCTCCACTTCACTGTAAGGTATGGAGGACCTTAATGGACCATTGTTGGACCATTAAATTTGGAGGTATGGAGGTTTAACAAATTAATTTTATATGTTAACATATGCCATCTTTCTCATAACTGAGTATGTGGTGACAGTGACCTCTGTGTTGAGACCAATTACTATCAAATTGCATGTTAAAGTATAAATTATTTTTATACTATTATAGACTGACATTCTTCCAGAACATATTTTATGAGCTGGTCAACAGGAAGACAAATATCAGAAAAATACAATGGCCTCTGGTTTTAACAAAAGAAATAAATTTTTTTATTTACAAAATTTTATTTATTGAGAAATAAGCATCTCAAAATGATAATGTAAAAGTAACATATTAAAAAGGATATAGTTATAAAATTAGATTAAAAACATACACAATAGCTATAAACCCCACATAAGAGAAAAATACATATACACTAAGAATCATTCAAATATATAATGTATCAAATGGCCTCAGTTGAACAAAATTCAGAAATTTTATTTACTTATTTATTTTGTGGGGGGGGAGACAGAGTCTCACTATGTCGCTCTGGGTAGAGTGCTGTGGCGTCACAGCTCACAGCAACCTCAAACTTTTAGGCTTAAACTCTTGCCTCAGCCTCCCAAGTAGCTGGGACTACAGGAGCCCACCATAACACACAGCTTTTTTTGGCAGTTGTCATTGTTATTTAGCTCACTTGGGCCAAGTTCACCCGGCCAGCCTTGGTGTATGTGGCTGGTAGTAGGACTTATGACCACAGTCCATGTCATCACTGCTACCTAAAATACAATGGTTCCTCTGATACATTTTGGCATGATGAACACTTTTCTTTGCATCTACTGGCATTTCCAATGGTATATGTAAGAAATACTATGCCTGAAATAAAGGAGAGAGTCATTAGCATTGTCTTCTAAAACACTACCCCCAACTGTGATCTCCTTCAACTTCAGAAAACGGTCAAAAAAAGATGATATTAAGAAGGTGTTAAAAACATGCTATGGGTGTTGAGCCAAGATTCAGAAATTTTAGTTGGCCCAGGCCGGGCTCAAACCCACCAGCCTTGGTGCATGTGCCTGGCGCCATAACCAATGGCTCTGAGCCAAGATTCAGAAATTTGAAATTGCAATCAATTATGACAATAATACCAAAGCATTTGCTCTATAAAATAACATGCAAAATTATTTCCTAACAAGTGTTTTGTGCTTATACTGTTTCTTCACTTTTGATCTTAACAGTAGGGTAAGAAATCTTCATTTTTGCTCAAAATATTATTTAAATTTACTACTTTATGCTATAATTTTACGTGAATGAAAACATAGTATGTTTGTTTTCAGTTTAACACACTTACAACCAGTTAGTAAGACATTTTATGTTCCTATAAGCATAGAGGATGGATAGTCACGGTCTCAATCTACATGAGAAACACTAAATAAAGTGTTTCCTTCTCCAAGCCATTTTGAACAGTTACTTAGATCTGTCTTCCTGAGTTTGGAATTTAGATTCAAAGTTATTAGCTAGCTCATGGCTCCCTTGTGTTCTGCTAATTAATCTTTGTGCTACAGCTACATTCATGACACATGAAAGGGAGGGGTCAGAATAAAAATGTGAGTGCACTAGACATTTGGGTCACCAGGCCTACTTTTAATTCTGTCAAAGACGATAATGTAGTGATTAAAGACTCTTAACTGACTTTGACTATGTGATGTACACATTCTAATGTGATCCTACCTGCCACAAGATCAAAGGCACTATCAAGAATGAGAATGGGTGGGAAGCCTGTGATCAGCAGAAGCACAATTCTAGAACTGAGATTTTGCCAACATCAAATGTAGAATAAATTGTAGCGATCCCTGGTGACTTCATTAAAGAAGGCCAAGGCACAGATGAAGATGGAGCTGAAAGGAGTTGATGCTTGTTAAGAGGATTAAGCCACAAGAAACATCTTTAAAAACTGTTAGAATTGTATCTTGCACCACCAACCACTTGGTGCCCCTCACCATCAAAGTCATCAATCCAACAACTTAGGACTGGTAGTAGGACTTATGAACACAGTCCACTGTATCACTGCTACCTGAAATATAATGGTTCCTGACATATTTTGGCATGATGAACACTTTGCATCTACTGGCATTTCCAATGCTATATGTAAGATATACTATGCCTGAAGTAAGGGAGAAAGTCATTAGCATTATCTTCTAAATCCACTAATCGTGACCTCCCTCAACTTCAGAAAACTATCAAAAAAGATAACATTAAGAAGGTGTTAAAAACATCCATGTTCACTGCAGCATTATATACAATAGCTAAGAAGTGAAAGCAACTCATGGGTCCATTGACAGATAAATGCATAAATATAGCATACACATACAATGAAATATTAGGCAGCCTGAAATTAAAAATTAAGATTCTTCACTGACTTTGATATGTGATGTACATGCTACAACATGAAAAAACTTTGAGGACATTGCACTAACTTAAAATGACCCAGTAACAAAAGAATAAATATTGTATGATTCCACTCCCATGAAATATCTAAAGTAGTCAAAATTACAGAAATCAGAAGTAGAAAGATAGTTGCCAAAGGCTGTGGAAGAGGGGATTTAGTGTTTAATGAATATAATTTCAGTTTTATAAGATGAATAATTCTTGAGAACTGTTGCACAACAATGTGAAAAGTGTTAATGCTACTAAGTTGTTCACTTAAAAATGGTTAGAATGATAAAGTTAATGTGTTTTTAACCACAAAAACATCAAAAAAAGGTATTAAGAAGAGATTCTGGGGGATATTTGAAGAATATCCTGAACAGTGCAAAAAGGAGAAGGCTATTTCCTAGGAGTTTAACAGTGACATCCATTTCTCCACTTTCTTTTTAAGAGACAGTCTCACTTTATTGCCCTCGGTAGAGTACTGTGGCATCACAGCTCACTGCAATCTTCAGCTCTTGGGCTTAGGCGATTCTCTTGCCTCAGCTTCCCGAGTCGCTGGGACTATAGGCACCCACCACAATGCCTGGGTATTTTTTTGGTGCAGTTTGGCCAGGGCTGGGTTCAAACTCACCACCCTCAGTATATGGGGCTGGTGCCCTACTCACTGAGCCACAGGTGCCACCCCATTTCTCCACTTTTGATACTGGGGCTGATACTGCTTTTAACAACCATTTGATAGTATAAAATTCAATTTGCTAGAAAAACCACATAGCTCATGAAGGAATGAGAGTCCTATGCCCACCACCTTCAGCAATACTGTGGTAGGTAGAGAGAATCTCAGCTGCAACTTTACTCCCAAATACTGGGAATCTCCAACCTTGGGCACCCTTAAGGGAACAAGGGGTTTAAAGAGTCATACCTTATTATATAACATTAATATACAAATTTAGCTGATAAGTATAATTTTGCTTCTTATTTTTGAGACAAGGTCTTGGTCTGCTGCCTGGGCTAGAGTGCAGTGTCATCATCATAGCTCACTGCAACCTCAAACTCCTGGGCTGAACTGATCCTCCTATCTCAGCTTCCCAAGTGGACTACAAGTATGTGCCAGCAGGACGAGCTAGGTTTCACTATGTTGCTCATGAACTCCTAGCCTCTACTGATCCCTCCTGTCTCAGCCTCCCAAAGTGCTAGGATGACAGGTATACAGCCATTGCACTTGGTCATAAAATAATAAGGCTTCTGTTATGTATCATCAACTTTTTTTTTTTTTTTTGAGGCAGAGCCTCAAGCTGTCACCCTGGATAGAGTCCCGTGGCATCACAGCTCACAGCAACCTCCAACTCCTGGGCTCAAGCGAGTCTCCTGCCTCCGCCTCCCAAGTAGCTGGGACTACAGGCACCCGCCACAACGCCCGGCCACCCTTTGGTTGCAGCCATCATCGTTGCCTGGCGGGCCCGGGCTGGATTCGAACCCGCCAGCTCAGGTGTACATGGCTGGCGCCCTAGTTCGTTGAGCCACAGACGCCGAGCCATCAACTTCTTTTTTAAAAAGAAATTGTTGACCAGGTGTGGTGGTCATACCTATAAACCCAGCTATTCAGGAGGCTGAGGCAGGAAGATCACTTGAAGCCACGAGTTTGAGGTTGCCATGAGCTATGATTATGCTACTGTATTCCCACCCACAAAATAGAAACCCTGTCTTCCCACCACCCCCCAAAAAAGGAAAAGAAAGAAACCTTACAACTTAATACAAATTTTAACCCAGAAATTTCACTTCCAGAAATTTAGATAAACAAAAATAACTATGGATATATACCATAAACCCAAATTTATAATAAATAAATACTGCACTCTAAAAAGTTTTACTTCTTTAACTCTTTATAAATAGGTTTTCCGGTGACTTCTGGTTCCCCTGGTCTGAGGTCATTAAGCACATGGAAAAATAATTGTTAATGTAAGAAATGACCTAAAAAATAAATAGGATATTGAAAAAAAACTTAAACATATTGATTTATATATATATATATATTTGTATGTGGGACACACACCACAGTGTAAACTTACCCTCCTTAATGAAGCTTCAGTATTAACTGCGTTTTCTGGATGAACCCACTTAGAAGGCGGCAAACCAAGTCCTGAGTATGCATGTGTTCCATTTGGATACTGCCAAATAATTGGATAAAGTCCAAGCTGATTATATGAAGCAGAAGGGTGGGCTTGTCCAAGAAGATGAGGTGACTGGTGCTGTAGCAACTGTTGCTGTTGCTGGTGTGCTAGTGCTAAATGGCTCAAGCTACTGGCATGAGCACTCTCTAGTCGTGGGTGGCCACCAAGTAAGGAGGCAGTAGGCACTCCAGGTAACACAGTGGGAAGTAAATGAGGGTGATGAACAGCATGGTGTGGCCCACTAGTCAGAGGGTGAGTGTTAATGGTAGGTAATGGAGTTTGACTAGACGATCCAGCTAGTAAGTGGGTAGGAGTTAAGGCAGGGTGATGGGTACCTGGATTCAAACAGGTTCTATGGGATGAGGAATGAAGAGGAAAAGGATGTTGACTTAAGAAAGGTGAAATGTGATTAGCTCCTGTTTCTGACCCAATAAGTGTAGGATCTCTGTAAACTGTGAAATGTTCATTTTTATCAATGATTAGAGGGCTCTTTGTAGTTTCCAGTGTATTGCCACGAGTAGGAACTGGATGAAAACTGCATCTTGTTAAGTCATGTTCTATTTTACTTGCCAATCTTCTTTCACTATTAGCTTGGCTGTTTGTATAAGTGGTCTTAGACTTTGCAGAATCTGGAGAATGGTTTATTTTGGGTTTTACGACTTCAGGTGAGGGATTGGATTTTGTCTTGTGAGCATCTACTGAAGTACTAAGTTTAGATTTTATAGTATCTGGAGGTGGACTTCGCTTATGCAGCTTATCTTCCATGATAGAAACTGTACATAAAGATGACATGTAAGAGACATATTGATTTTTCTCTTTTTCCATACTCAGGTGATCATTTCCTGAAGAAGCATTTCTAACACTTGACTGGGTTAAGTTCACTTTAACTACATCATTGACCCAGCTCTGGTCAGAATCTTGTTTTGTTGTTTCTAAGTATTCTGCATTTGTAATTGATTTTGAATCACTAATGTTAGGATCCTTTTTCTGAAATGTTTGAAGGCCAAAGGTACTTGAGTTTTCCTGAGCCACCTTTTCTGAATTAATGTCACTTGTAATATCAATAACACATTTTGGTGTGGGTGGTCTGGATACAAACTTCTCCTTTGGTAATAATTCCACTGTATGTGTTTTTTCCACATTGCATTCCTGAGGAAATAAATCATTAGTATTATGATCAGAAAGTGTGGCTCGTTCTGACGAATGGATAATAACTTTTTCTTGAAGCTGAGCATCAACAGACTTCCACTTCTCCGCTTCTTCGTGTTTTTTATCTTCCTGTATTTGATCCCAGGGAGACTGGTTACCAGTTACAGTCTCTTCTCCTGCCTTTTCATTATTCTGGGATTTTCCTCCTTCTCCATTTATCTTTGAAGTAGTTTTACTTTTCAATTCATTCTCTGGCTTCTGCTCTGAGGAATTATCTATTATTCTCTTATTTGAATTTTCTGAGTCACTGCTTTCAGAAAAGTCTGAAACATTGTCAGTTCGAAGTCTTTTCATATTTAGTTTCTTTTCATCCTCCTCAGGTTTCCTTCTTTTACTCACCACATGTTTGTTTTTACCTTTAGCATTTTCTGTAGTATTAAAAAAAAAAAAGTCTTATTTTTCATAATCAATACTAAATTAGCATACTTAAAATGTACTTTGGTTTTGTTTATTCTCATTCCCCCTCCCCAAAGTGGGTCATACCTCCTCGTGATAAATAATCATACTTTTCTTCCTTCATCTTCTCTTCATCTGGTATACTGCTATCTGAGCTCTTTCTCTTATTTGGGCGAATATTTCTTTGTTGCTGTTGCTGGTGTGTATTCTGTTTTGGTACAGCGCCTTGGGAGTTCATTGCTGGTCTGGGACTATTTGCTTGTGCACGTGTATAATGACCCTAAAAATAACCAATTAATAATGATTGCTTACTACCTCATTCTAAGTAGCCTAAGAAAAAATATTTTATAAAAATACATCCCTATTAACATACATACGTGAATAGTGTGGATATTTTGATTGGCACGAGACCTGCGACGTGATGTAATGCCAATATTTTCACCTTTTAACAAAGAGTGAACAACATCATCTAGAAAGGTCATTTGAACCATAGAAGGATCGACATTCTGTGGTTCTAGTACCTAATCCACGACACAAAACAGAAACAAAAATTAAATCCAATGAGCTAACCAATGTTCTATTTCATATACTTTCTTTACTTAGCAGAAATATTTAGAAATCAGTTTGGAATCCTTAATTTATAAGATACCATTAGACTCAATAATCACCAGTTTTAATCATTAATGATCAAATGATTTTATAAATTATTTATAAAGGGTTCCATCAGATACACTCCAGAAATCTAATCAGGCAAGAAGGTATAAATAGTATGTATGTTTGCCACAGAAATAAACAACAGCTTTAAAAGTGAACATTTTTATCACATTTCAAATCTTTAATATTTTTTTTTAAGACTTACTTTTAAAAAACTCCATAGTATCCCTAAGTTTTGCTATAAAACTTAAGTAAGCATACAAAGGATGAAATCTGATGTGAGAACTAAATGTGCATTAAAAGTTTTCATTAGTGAAAGAAACCATTTGGAAAATACTTTTGTCATTAGAAAGAAAAACAAAACTGAGACTTTGAGAAAAAAAATTTCAGCTGACCTAAAGATTAAAAAGAAAAGACTAATCAATCAAAACAGTCTAATGACTTTTCAGGGATTAATTTTATCATCATTATTTCCCTGTAACCTGAAGTCACTGCTATGTAACATGAGATACATTTAAACTTATATGACTAAAACCACGAAAGATTACAAGTATTTAGCATCAAACTAGTGACGCTATTTTTTTTTCTGGCATGAACTAAATGAACTGTAAAAGTCTCTACAAAAATATTAGTGAACTATTTACCTGATCATTCATAACGATCATGGTGCGGGTGAAGAGATCATGATGAGTAATTATGCCAGTAAACCACTGGGTGGCAGAGTCTTGTCTATATACTCTCACTCTGTATCCATTTAAGGAATAAGGACCTTTAAAATAAACACAAGAAATAGGGATATATTAAATGGAGACATTTTCTTTTAAGAATTACCTTTTAGGGGAAACATGAGCTATTTGATAGACAAGTAATAAGCAGTATTATACCCAAAATACCATTTAAAAAAAAAAAAGTTTTAGAAGACAGTATCTTTTGGAAAAGATCATTTGGAAGTTATCATTATACTCTACTAGACATACACACTACCTCATTCAATGGAAATAAAATACTTTAAGACAGAAAGAATGTTTCTGGGACCCAGAGTTAAAGAAGACAGTACAGGGTGGCACCTGTAGCTCAAGTGGGTAAGGAGCCAGCCACATACACCAGAGATGGCAGGTTCGAATCCAGCCCTGGCCTGCTAAACAATGACAACTACAACCAAAAAAATGGCCAGGCATTGTGGCAGGCACCTATAGTCCCAGCTACTCGAGAGGCTGAGGCAAGAGAATCGCTTAAGCCCAGGAGTTTGAGGTTTCTGTGAGCTGTGATGCCATGGCACTCTATCCAGTGTGATAGCTTAAGGATCTGTCTCAAAAAAAAAAAAAAAAAAAAAAAAGACAGTACAAAATGTAAAGTTATAGTGGTCTAGAATGAGGTAAGATTACACAGCTACCTTAGTAGTAAGAGTGGGATAACTACATGACTGAAATGGAAAGGTAACTAGGTTAATGGTAACTGGATATCTGCATCTTCTAGGCACCAAAATGTTACCACAGCAGCTACAAAGTTTGATTCCTCCGTGATAGCTAGAAAAAACTGGTGAAAAGTCTTAGAACACGAAGAGATAGTTATGTGATTTTATAATAGCACTGAAAATGTTTCCTAAAAGAAATGTTATACTTTTTATTTCAACTCACTTTTTCAAAAGTTTTCTATATTCATGTACAGATACCCTTTAGAAAATAAGCAAAGATTCAATATTAAATGATACATATCTGTGTATATCCAAATACACCTCACAAAACAAACATGACTCCATGGAAGAAGGTAACAGAGATGAAAATTATTTTTAATTTGTAGGTGCTAAAATAACCAAATATTTTAAAGTTTAAGAAAAACTGTGAAGAAAGAAAGAAAGAGAGAAAGAGAGAGAGAGAGAGAGAGAGAGAAAGAAACAAACAAACAGACAAACAAACAAACAAAAAGAACAGAACTATGAAGGGATATTATTATACATTAACAATTTACAAAGTGCTTTCGCATTTTTTCAGGTGCTTATTTAATTTTCTCTTAACTCTTCGTATTAGGCCTTTTAATAAATCAAAAAGGTGAGGTTGATAGACTAAGTGAATTTTAAGTCAAAGAGCTAGGACTGAATTCATTTTTCCGATTCCTAGGCTCATAGTCTTTCTTCTACAGTTAGAATAGAGTCAACATACCAAATTAATGGTTTAATACACTGTAACTGCCAGTTTAAAAAAACTATGCCAATATAAGGCTAAAATAAATAATTTAACACATCTATCAATGTATCCCTATGACCTATAAATTAAATATATTCATCTAGAGAAAAATGAAGATGTCGATTGGCTCTAATTTAAAGGAGGTGATAGGAAATCCATTTGGTAATCCATAAAACCACTTATACAAACTTAAATCTTTTCTAACTTCGGAAAAAAAACCCTTCATATTGTTTTTTCTGAGTAATATAAAAAATGCTTGCAGAACAACTGTACGTATGATGAGTTTTCAATTCCCACTAACAAACCATCTACACCTGCTTGTTCCCACCATTTAACACAATTTAGAACCTGCCTCACACAATTCTGCCTAGAATGGACAGGGGCTATATCGCCTGATTCTTTTCTCCTCTAAGAATACAATACAGAAACAAAACTTAAAAGAAAAAAACGGCCTGGTTACTTCAATAAATGAATTGCAAAAAAATGATGGTGGTGATGGCGGCATATCACACCACCACGAAGTGTAGATCTTTACTGGACACCCTTTGGTTTTTAGAAAACAAAACTGTTCAAATCACTTAATGACATTTATGAGACAAATGGAAATCTGAACCAGTTATCCAGTATTTGATATTAAGGAATACTAACTTTTTTGGCATAAATGGTATTATGTTTGCTTAAAAAATGAATAGAAAGACGTGAAATCTAAAACTTTAGACATTAATACGGTAAAATCAGGTTTTACCAAGGTTTGATAGTTGCTGAGGGGTGGAGACAGAAGGATGAAAGCTCATTGAAATATTCTATTTAATATGTATGTTTGAAATTTTCCATAGTCAAGTTTAAAGAATATCTAAGTAGATGATCTGCTCCTGTATATACCCATATAGAGCAATATAGTCACAATTGATAAGATTTTATTTATTAATGCTTAATGGCATGGAAGTTGAGGTTGACATTATGGGAATTTAACAACAAAATTCCATTCTTAAAAATATTCAGAAACATATCAATAATTCATGCCATATTGTCTCAGTTTCAATTTAATTTTATAAAAAGCTTGTATTTATAATATATACTTTTACTGATAAACATGGAATTGCCTCATTGATTTGAAGGTCACATGTTATGCACAAACCTGCAACTTACTATACAATGGAAACAGAACTAAGACTATAAAACCACTGAAGAAGGTGCACTGAAATAAGCCACTTGTTCAAATACTAACATTTTTCAAAGGAAATAGATTGTGGCTTTGGGCAGTCCTCTACTGTAAACAATGTTCTTTCTCTAGGACAGACACAATTAAAAGCATTCTATAATATAATTTTTTTTTTCTATCAACAAAGCCATCTGTGTAGCTATAATTTCATGCTAGGAACTTAGCTCAAATAAGTTAGTAAACTAATGAAATGACCAACTTCCCACTGAAATTATTATGATTTTGGTATTATTTTCCTTGAACTATATATAATTCAAAATGCCTTGATTTATATTGCATATATTAATAATGAACGACCAAAACAAATATAATAAGTTGTCTAGACCGCAAAATAGTTAATGCATAACTTCAAAATAGTTACCTTGCATAAAAATCTCCTGAACCTTTTGTTCCTTTACCCAGACTTTCACTTCCTCATGAAGTTGCGGGTTGTCCCTGAGAACTGGGTTTAGGCTGTCTATGTCGTCCTAGAATTATAGATTAAAAGAAAGGACCATGTTACGCTCTCCTAACATTAATGTTACCATCTTTCCTTTTTACATGTTCTAAGGACTTAAGTAAATTCCTTGATCTAAATGTATGCAAAAACACAAATTCGTAAGTTACAGTTCATTAGCAGTTGTGTAACAAAAGAACATAAGAAATTAACTGATGGTAAGATTTGACCCTTGACAGTAATGTCCTAAAGTCAAAATTTGAATTTGGTAATATGTTTTCTAATTTTTAAAGTATGGCATTATTCAAATGAGCTTTTAAATAAGGGTTTCACTATTAGAAGTAATATACAAACCAAACAGCATCAAGTTGGTGGCAAAAGAATTGAATATTATAGTGACTGCATAGATAGATAGACAGATGAATAGACAGGGCATCCATAAAGTTCATGTGCAATTTAAAATAGTTTTACATTTAAGTTGCAGACCAACTTTACGGACACCCTGTACACATGCGCACACACACATACGTCATTAACCCCCTCAATACCTATAACATCAGAGTTTAAAACTCCTAGTTCTTATTTTGTACTGATTTAAAATGTTATCAAATTCAGTTTTACTCAAAAACTCATATGATCAGTAACTTCGTGGCTTAAAGTTTTATTTTTTTTTAAAGCCAGTGTCAAAACATCCAGACAATTAAAATTACATCTATTGATGGTATTACTCTCATAACAGGGCAGATCTAGACACAGAAACAACCGATTCTCTCTCTACGGAGACATGAATCACATAGTCACATGGTTTCCCACAATTTGCTGGTCCCCTGCTGGCCATTCTGTTCTCTCTCTCAAAGCACCTCTGTTGCTTCTGCATTTGAGATCATAGGCAGAAGCCCTAGAGTAGAAACGAAGAAGCACTGTCAATTGGAGGCTATTTAAACAGTAGACTGGCAGATTATGGAAACCAGTGCATAAAAAGCAGCTAAATGAAGAGAATTATAATTCGTGAATAAAAATAATTTGGCAACTTGGAAAAACCAAGATGGCTTAAGTGTACAAAGAGGGATCAAAGAGGGATCCCTAATCAAGAAGGTCATAGTTCACTCTTCTGCTCTAACATGTATCAAAGTATTTTTTTTCCTTCTTATTACTGCTCTGGCATGACTCTGTATTTTTAGAGTAATAGTGTGGTAAAAATATTTTATCTTATAAGTAGAGAAAGCCAAAAGTCAGAAGAGCTTTTAATAAAGTTACTGATTTATGTTCTTTGGAATATACATAGAAATGCTATTTTACAGCAGAAGGAAAGATTAGAATGAAAAAGTGTCATTTAAAAAGTAAAGTGGGTCGGGCAAGGTGGCTCACACCTGTAATCCTAGCACTCTGGGAGGATGAGGCCAGTGGACTGCCTGAGCTCACAGATTCAAGATCAGCCTGAGCAAGAGCAAGACCTCGTCTCTAACAATAGCCAGGCCTTGTGGCAGGTGAATGCAGTCCCAGCTACTAAGGACGCTGAGGCAAAAGAATCGCTTGAGCCCAGGAGTTTGAGGTTGCTGTGAGCTATGACGCCACGTACTCTACTGAGGGTGACAAAATGACTCTGTCTCAAAAAAGAAAAAAGTAACGTGAAGTACTGCGCTAAAAATAGATATTTCTAACAATACCTTTTTTCTATCTATCTTTGGGAATACACAGTACACTTAGTTAACCTCACAAGTTTAGCAGTAGCAAATGTCATGAAAAGCGCTAGCAGACTCTAATCCTCTTGATGCATATAGAATACAGAATACTATTCAAAGGAAAACCATTTTAACATTTTCAGACAGCTCTGACAGCTGTATATTCTTACAAAATATGCTTCACTTTAGCTTTCGTTCATACTCATCCATGTATCTATTCCATAAACACAGGGAGCTATAAACTACTTTTAAAGCAGAATTGCCAACACCTTGCAGATAGGCAATGCCTATGTTGAAATTTTATAATTTATAACTATTGGAATAGAAAATTTAACATTTATCTATATTTTATTTTATTTTACTTATTTACTAAGTTAAAATAATAGACTGTGTTTCCAAGATAAGCAAACATACAATAAATATCTTCCCAACACTGAACAATTAATTTTCTAAAAGGTATCAATAAAACTAATAATAATTTAAGTCCTTTTACTGATATGATCTTATATAAATTCAAATTTTTATATACCAATTTCTTCATCTACAAAGCAGCTACTAATATCTGCCTCTTTCTTTTGTGTTTTTCATAACATTTTTTCTTTTTTTAAAATTTTTATTTTTATTTTTTTATTGTTGAATCATAGCTGAGTACATCAGTGCCATCAAGGGGTACAATGTGCTGGTTTCATATACAATCTGAAACATTTTCATCAAACTGTTTGACATAGCCACATTTTTTCTTAAGTACTGAAATTAGTTTTCTTAAAACATTCAATTCTTTTTTTTTTTTTTTTTTTTTTTGCAGTTTTTAGCTGGGGCTGGGTTTGAACCCGCCACCTCTGGCATATGGGGCTGGCCTCCTACCCCATTGAGCCATAGGCACCACCCAGGCTGATCCATTTCTAATTATCCATAATACTGAATGACATGAATGATACAGTTTTAATTGAGTTCAGTATAATTATCCCAACATACTGTGTTGGCTAGAGTGCCATGGCATCAGCCTAGCTCACAGCAACCTCCAACTCCTGAGTTCAAGTGATCCTTCCTAACTCAGTCTCCTGAGTAGAGGGCACTATAGGGGCCCACCACAATGCCCAGCTAATTTATTTTTAGTAGAGATGGGGTCTCACTCTTTTTTTTTTTTTTTGAGACAGAGTCTTACTATGTCACCCTCAGTAGAGTGCTGTGGCATCACAGCTCACAGCAACCTCAAACTCATGGCCTTAAGCGATTCTCTTGCCTCAGTCTCTTCTGAGTAGCTGGGACTACAGGTATCCACCGCAACACCTGGCTATTTTTCTTTTTGTTGAAGTTGTCATTGTTGTTTAGCTGGCCCAGGGTTGGTGTATATGGCTGGTCCTGTAACCACTGTGCTACAGTCACTGAACTGGGGGTCTCGAACTCCTGTGCTAAGGGGACCCTCCTGGCTCAGCCTCCCAGAGTGCTAAGATTATACGTGTGAGCTGCTGCACCAGCCCCAACATACTGCCTGACTAATGATAGTCATTATTGCTGTTGAACTAATTCTTCTCTTCTTTTATGTATAGGACTTTGGAAGTTATATAATTTCTGTTAAATCAAAATTTCTATTTTTTAAAGAGGCTCACTAAAAGATGAATGAGCAAACCTATAACAGAAGTATTTTTTTCACTTATTTATATCGACTTGAACAATTTTGTGAAGGTGATAAATATCAGATTGAGGCAGTAAGGCTGACTTAGAAGAAAAATTAAGAATCTGTAGTTAAGGCTCAGCGCCTGTGGCTCAGCGGGGTAAGGCGCCAGCCACGTACACTTGAGCTGGCGGGTTCGAATCCAGCCCGGGCCCGCCAAACAACAATGATGGCTGCAACCAAAAAATGGCCGGGCATTGTGGCGGGCGCCTGCAGTCCCAGCTACTTGGGAGGCGGAGGCAGGAGACTCGCTAGAGCCCAGGAATTGGAGGTTGCTGTGAGCTGTGATACCATAGCACTCTATCCAGGGTGACAGCTTGAGGCTCTATCTCAAAAAAAAAAAAAAAAAAAAAACAAAATGATGCAGGACAAGGCAGCTCTACAACCGCTG
>CAUYRH010181383.1:0-12300 GCA_963574655.1 Perodicticus potto | reverse complement strand
TGGGACTACAGGCGCCCACCACAACGCCCGGCCATTTTTTGGTTGCAGCCGTCATTGTTGTTTGGCGGGCCCGGGCTGGATTCGAACCCGCCAGCTCAGGTGTACGTGGCTGGCACCTTAGCCCGTTGAGCCACAGGTGCCAAGCCTCGTTTTTCTTTTTAAAAAATTTTTATTATTTTATTTTTGAGACAAAGTTTTACTTTATCACCCTCAGTAGAGTGCCATGGGGTCACAGCTCACAGGAACCTCTAACTCTTGGGTTCAAGCAATTCTCTTGCCTCAGCCTTCCAGGTAGCTGGGACTACAAGCATCTGACATAACACCCGGCTATGTTTTAGGGTTGGGAGTCTTGCTCTGGCTCAGGCTGGTCTTGACCTCTGCAATCTACCTGCTTCGGCCTCCCAGAGTGCTAGGATTACGGTATGAGCAACTGTACCCAGCCTTCTATTCTTTTTTCTCCCTGGCATAGTGCCTGGCACAGTGGCAATACCCTAGAGCAGGGGTCCTCAAACTACGGCCCGCGGGAATAGGAATTTGTTCATAGTTTTTTTTTTTTAAACTCCAATGGCCTTCCAACGGTCTGAGGGACAGTGAATTGGCCCCCCGTTTAAAAAGTTTGAGGACGCCTGCTCTAGAGGATTCTCAGTAAGTATTTGAATTAAGGGACAGACATTGAATTTTTTTTTTTTTTTTTGAGACAGAGTCTCACTCTGTTGCCCAGGCTAGAGTGAAATGGCATCACCATAGCTCACAGAAACCTCCGACTCCGAGGTTCAAACAATCCTCCTGCCTCAGCGTCCCTAGTAGCTGGGACTACAGGTGCCCACTGCCACACCTAGCTGAATTTTCTATTTTTAGTAAAGATGGGATCTCCCTCTTGCTCAGGTTGGTCTTGAACTCTTGAGCTCCAGTGATCCTCCCACCTCAGTTTTCCAGAGTGCTGGGATTATAGGCATGAGCCACTGTGCCTGGTGCAGGCATTGGATTATTAGCAAATGGTCAAGAAAGTTACTCTTGGGATGTACAATACTGTATTTTTATTACTAAAAAAAAATACTACATATCTTGACTGTGGTGTTGGTCACACAAATCTTAACATGTGGCAAACTGCATAGGACTAAGGACTTACACACAGAGCAACTGTCTTGGGCACTTATTCCAGAGAAATGAAAACATGTTCATACATTTCTGGTCCAAGTGCAGTGGTGTTTACAATGAATTGATCACAACTAGTTACAGATTCCTTTGTTCCTTCTCCACTCCCACTGCTCACTTGACTAGCCTTAAAAAATATACATATATAAAAAAGGAAAAAAAAAAAAAAACACGTTCACGCAAAAACCCGTACAGAAACATTACCGCAGTTTTATTTGGAATAGCCCCAAAGCAGAAACAATCCAAATACCCTGCCATGGGTGAATAGTTAAACCAATTATGGTCCATTCATAGCACGGAATATTACTAAGCAGTAAAACAGAACAAACTATGATTGGACGGATCTCAAGGAAATTATATGAGTGATAAAGACAATCTCAAAAGGCTATATACTGTATCATTCCATTTATGTAACATTCTTGCAATGACAAAATTACAGAGCTGGAAAACAGATTTGTGGCTGCCAGCGTTCAGGGGTGGAGCGGCAGGGAGGTGGCTGTGCTATTTAAGGGTAGCATGAGGGATCTTTGTGAGGAAACTGCTAGGCCTTTTGACGGGTGGTGGTCACATGAGACGACACGTGTGATAAAATTGCGTAGAACTAAGTGTACACACGTACATGAATGAGTGCAGATAGACTGAATAAGGTTGCTGAATTGTATCAACGTTAATTTCCTGGTTGTGATATTGTACTATAATTAGACAAGACGTTGCCCTTGAGGGTAACTGGGCAAAAGATATGTCAGATCTCCCAGTACTACTTTTCACATCTGTATGAGAATGCAATTACTTCAAATTAAATAGTTAAAAAAAAAAAATCCAGCAATTTCTCTGAACCTGGGGCTGTTATAAGAATTAACAAGACAAAATATTGAATTCACATCTTTGAAAAGCTTCCTTTATGTCTGTAAGTCATGAATGCTGTTTTGAATCCTGAAAGGGAACCCCGGCATTAGGATTTATAATTCAAAATTACACCAAGTTCACGTACCCAACCTTGATTCTGTCTTAAGTTTTGAGTGTAAGGTTTTATTAATTTCTTTCACTTATTAGGGTCCACTAGTTTTGCTAACAACTTCAGTAAATGTTTCTACTACTTAAGAGATTTTGTGTGAGACATTGAATGTTGTATTATGGGTGCTCTCTATAAATACTGTTTAAAATTAGATGGCAAAGACTTTCAATTTACATTCTGCCAACTGTTTTACCACACTTTTTTCCTCGCCTGTTTGCCTGCCATGTTATTCTCTATAATGAGTGAGTTACAGTAATTGTAGCTGGAAAAACCATCACACAAGGGGGGGAAAAAGCTCAAAACTTGCCTTATTTTTAAATCAGTAAAGCTTCTGTCATTTTTTGGCCAAGTTACAGCCTCACAGCAAAGTCAAAAAACCAGGAGAGTAGATGCCACGTGGGGAAAGGCTCTGTTGAGGCATAAATTAACTGTATTTCATTTTCCCTTAATAAAGAATTTCAGTTTTTCCACAGTTAACTGTATAATCAATTTGCTCCCCTACTGCTTTGCTAACTTGCTGTTGGCTTTACTTCAATAATATCGAGCTGTGCCTGTAACAGGAAAAAGAGGAGGAGCTCATCTCACTGAGAAAAAAAGAAATAGGCTGCTGTGATAGAACATAATATACAGTTTCTCCTTCCTGGAATTTTTCTGGGTCTTTTATCTTTAAAAAGCTAAAATGTGTTGCCCCAAGACCCTACACTTCTCTGGCTGCACATCTCTCTATCAAAGGATCTAGTATGTTTGTTTAGCTCCTTCCATCATGTTTTCATGATTGGATGAGACTCAAGTTTTAAATCCTTCTCAGTTTTCTGCAGTCCTGGGCTATCCAACCTTGGAGTGCCTTGGGAAGACTTTTCAAAAATTTTATTTATTCATTTTTATCAGTTAACTCTGCAAGCGTTTAGAGCTCTAATGAAGAAAGTATTTCAAATAAAGTTGTTTCCGTGAGTGATGCAACACAACTTTGTATCAGATGCTGCTGGGCAATCAGGACTTTAATTGTAAAATTATCCTAACTGGAAGGGTTGGAGAGAGCACAGAAAAAAAATACATTCTATGGTAACTGCTGATTTTGTTCTTCCTGCCCTTCCCATGCCTAGAAATTATACCCTATACTATGGGTTTGTTCACTAACTTACTTGTAATTCCACTGTTTTTTTCTTCCAGCTCTCTGGATTACAAGACACAAGTTAAACATACAAGATAAACAAATATTATCTTTAGTCACAGAATCACCAGACAAAAAGCTCTTTAGAGCAAGCTGTCTCCACCCCTCCACTTTGCTATTTCTGCACCTCATTCCTAAAGTGGTGCTTCGATTTGAGGACAGCACGCTTAAAATTGGGAGAAGCAGACGTGCATCAAAGTCAAACCGTCACCAACCTCTTTTTCAGCCCCAGAGCTGGGTGCCCAAAATTTGATTTGTTGCCCAGATAGCTTCATAGTCACATTAACCCCCAACGTAACTTCCAGAGGACTGTGGAAGAGTGTAGGATTTCAAAACCTCTTAGATTCTTGGCCTAGAAATTCACGAAGTACTTCCCATTCTCAGCAGTAATTATTTCCTTTATTTTCTTTAATTCTTTTCCCGATAGCTACAGCTTTTACTGTATAGTTTTGAACTGTATTTCTCATTGCTCTCATTTCTAGGTCATCATTACATAATGGTTCAGCCTGAGGTTTTATTTTTGTTTTCTTCTCTAATTCTACCATAAATTCCTAATTTTTCTCCCTGCCTTTCCCCAGAGAGTCCCCAGGAAGTATAATATTCTAATTAGCTGAGCTATTTTTCTATTTCACTCAGTTTTTTCATCTGATGGGAGGGTCCATTTAAATGGATTTTTTTTTTCAACAAGTTATATGAGAAGGAGTAAAAAGAAATAAAAGGATAAGAAAATATGCCATTTAACCTTTGCCCCTCTGCAGTCTTCAAGGTTTGATGTCTACCCGAAACTATGCACAAAATGCAACAAAGCATTCATTATTGTCCTGTAAAGGGAACATAAATCTGAGGCTGCCCAGCAATGCTAGGCCGCCTGAGATTTTTTCACTAAAGACACCCAATCAAAAGCTCAGTTTGTAGGTGGGTCTGGTGGCACATGCCTGTAGTCCCAGCTACTTGGGAGACTGAGGCAGGAGATCAGGTAAGCCAAGGAGTTCAAGGTTGCAGCGAACTGTGATGGTGACACTGGAGTCTAGCCCTGGCAACAGAGTGAAACCCTGTCTCAGAAAAAAAAAAAGGCATATTTATTTGAACAAAACAACCTAACACATTGTCACTATAGTAGGATGTTCTTAAAGCGTTCCAAACTGCCCCGCCCCCGGTCACTTCTCCCCCTGAAGCTGACCAGACTAGGAGCACAGCCCTCAGTCACATCAAAGCACACGACAGCTGGATTGGGGCAAAACAGACTTTCGAAGACGGTAGTTGACTGCTTGGGACAAGCCATGACAAGTCTAGGCAATAATTTGAAAGAAACCTTTCCAAAAGATCATGTACCGACCTCCCGATTTAGAAAGCAGTAGAGGTCATGTCCACTCAATAATGGTGGCCACACCCATTGTGTCCAGTCAGATGACCATCCAGGAGGTTTATGATGTGACTCACTTAGAATCCACCAAAGAGATGTTCCACAAACTTTTTCTTTGAGACTAAAGTGTTTTTTTTTTTTTTTTAAATGTCCTAATCCCTGGTTGAGAGTGAATCTGTATTCCTACTTTCTTTTTTTTTGTTTTTTTCAGTGTTTGCTGGAATGGTCACCACTTCTTTGGTCTTTGATTTATTAATTCAGTATTACTGATCTTTGATAATCTTTGATATTCTCATGTTAATTAAATTCCTTGGCAAAGAGAATCTGCGTAAGCATACTTGATATTTCTTTTTTTTTTTGAGACAGAGCCTCTAGCTTTCACCCTGGATAGAGTGCCATGGCATCACAGCTCACAGCAACCTCCAATTCCTGGGCTCAAGCGAGTCTCCCACCTCCGCCTCCCAAGTAGCTGGGACTACAGGCGCCCGCCACAACGCCCGGACATTTCCTGGTTGCAGCCGTCATTGTTGTTTGGCAGGCCGGGTTGGATTTGAACCCGCCAGCTCAGTTGTACGTGGCTGGCACCTTAGCCCGCTGAGCCACAGGCACCAAGCCGCATACTTGATATTTCTAATGGATTTTTTTCCTTTGCGTTTATAGAGCCTTTATGGCACAAAGGGATAAAATGGAAGCGAATGCTAAATTATTAGTTAGCTTTTTCTTGCAATTTTCTTCTCAGATTTTTCTTTCATCTTGCCCTCAAGAAAATGAGAGGAGATCATTTATAAAAGCAAAAAAAAAAAAAAAGTTGTATTAGTCTTTGTAGGGTAGGTAGCTGTGGAAATCTTGCTTCTGTGAGAATACCGGTAGTCTCAAAGAAATGTGTTTGGGTAAGAATGCTTGAAGGCAAGAAAGTTCTTTTTCTTTATCATGGCCATGTTGAAAATATGTGTGTGCAGAGACAGACACAGACATACCATATAAAGAAATCAAACCAAAACAACAAATCAGAGTGAGCAAGGAGAATGCAAAATTGAAAGAGGTTGAGGCAAAAGTTATAAAATGCAGTGTACTACGCCCCAGGGCCTTATCTGAACTATCGCCCTGTGATCAGAAGCATTCAGTGTGACAATTGGCAAAGGCAGAAATTGGTATAATGACTGGGAAAGAAATGGCTAGAAAAAGCATGTTTTTGAAACGAGAGAAAAGCAACCTTTTACTTTTTCCTTTGACGCTAAATACAAACACACCACTTACATTGCGTGACTTAGAAAAATTAAAAGGCTTCTCGCTTCCATCCTTACGTGCTTTTCCTTGGTGCATAGAAAATAATATACAGACTTAATTACTGTGGTGACAAAATAATGCAGATGGATCATACAGTGAGACATGTGACCTGGCTTTTAAAATTAAAAACTATATTTCCCAAATGGGCGACACCTGTGGCTCAGTGGGTAGGACGCAGGCCCCATATACTGAGGGTGGTGGGTTTGAACCCAGCCCCAGCCAAACTGCAACAAAAACATAGCCGGGCGTTGTGGTAGGTGCCTGTAGTCCCAGCTACTCAGGAGGCTGAGGCAGGAGAATCTCCTAAGCCCAGGAGTTGGAGGTTGCTGCGAGCTGTGTGACGCCACAGCACTCTACCGAAGGCGATAAAGTGAGACTCTGTCTCTACAAACAAACAAACAAACAAACAAACAATATATATATATATTTCCCAAATGAAGTCAACTTATACATTAAGCACAAACTGAAAACTGACCGTTCCATGGCCTTTATCAAAAATCTCACCTTTGTCCAGGTAGTTTTCAGGGAAAACGAGATAAAATGAAAACCTGTGCTTCCCATTGATTCACTTATGAATTATTTAACAAATACTTGTTAAGCACCTACTAAAGTTTTGGACCTTATGAGGGTTTTTGTCAGAGTCCCAAGAGTAAACAGCTGGCGCATTCAAATTAGGATAATCCAGCGGCAGCTTACAAAAGGAATGAATTTCCAAGGTGGGGGTAAGGCAGGATTATTCAAGACTAACATGAGTGAAACCGTTACCCATCCCAGGTTCTGAATGGACAGGAAAAGGGGGAGACGGAGGAATCCTACCAGAGAGAGAGCTGAGAGGCTCCGGGGACCTCAGAGCAGAGGAACGCAGGGCACCAACATCCTGGGCTTGGTCTCCGGCCTTCCTGCAATCTCTACCCAGGGATCCTCCCCACCGACGGAACTCGGCCAGAACGTGGAGAGCTCAGAGCCTGAGGACAGAGTCCACACACCCCAACAACCGGGGAGCAAAGCAGAGGCGGGTGGAGGGAGGAGAGAGCTGGAGGGGCAGATGGAAGCCCCTGGCACAGACAAGCGAATGTCCTCACAAACTGGACTTCCTATGAGAAAGTACATATTGTCACCTGTGGCGATGGGAGCCTTAAGTATGTGAGGCAAACAAAAGCTGAGGGCTAATTTCCAGTTGGGGCAGCATGAAAAGCAAGGAGGGAGCAACAGAGCTGAGCCAATGTGCTCCGAATGGCTGCTCTGTACCTTCAGAAGCGTGATCGTGGGAGAATATATACATCTTTTTCTTTTTAGAAACCTTTCTCCTTGCTCTAAGAGAGTGACAGTGTAAGAGGCTGAAAAGGGGAGAACAAAACTATTGTGAGAAACACACTCTATATTTTCAATTCTTTCTCTCGCTGTAGGAGCTTATGAGCTTCTTAATGCCCAGACATGAACCATATACACACAGCCCTCGGCCGGTAACTGCCATGGTCTGCATGTGCGTGTGCCCCCAAACTCTTATGTTCAGACCTAATCCCAGGGTGACAGTGGTGGGATATTTGGAAGGTAATTAAGGCATGAGGGCTCCAACCACATGAATGGCATTAGTGCCTTATACAAGAGACCCTTGGAAACTAACCAGGCCCTTCTTCCCTGGGAGGACACAGCAAGAAGGCACCGTCTCTGAATCGGGAAGCAGGTCCTCACCAACACGGGATCTGCTGACAACTTGACCTTAGACCTCCCAGCCTTCCTAGCTGTACATGTAAACAATACCTTTCTGTAGTTATAAGCTACCCAGCGTATGGTATTTTTGGTATTGGACCTGAACAGACTAACTCACTCCCTTTGTTAAACAAAATTTCTCTTTGTCTTAGTGCCACCTGTCCTTCAGGGCTGAAACTCCTCTGTGTACCCCGACGCTATTCTCCTCTTTAAAGCCACCAGACACCTAAGTCCCTACTTTATTAGTCCTTAGTTGATGTGTGCATTATCATCTATCCTTTCGTTTTAGCCATAAAGTGGCTTAAGGGCTCACAATTTTTAAAAATATTTCCTTAGATTCCTACCTAGCCCTATAAGTAATACACAGAGGGTACTTGGTTTGCTTAACTATATTTTATTATTTGGGTAGATTAATTGGTCTATTCAAATGAACATAACATTTATTCTTCAACTCTATAGATGAAGACCGTGTATAGGGAGGCCGGCGATATGTCCTGTTTTGCTTGGAACAGTCTCAGTTTATGCCTGTATTTTCTGGGTATTGATAATTCTCTCCCTTGTAAGTATGAAGAAAATATTTTCTTTCTTCTGAAGAAGAAAATATTCACGATTCATATACCAGATAAGAGTCTAGTATTCACAACATATAAAGAACTCTTATAACTCAAGAATAAAAAGAAAAATAACTCAATTTTAAAATAGGCAAATAATTTTAATAGACAGTTCTTCAGGGGAGATAAACAAAAGGCCAATAAACACATAGAAAGATGCTCGACACCGTTAATCATTAGGGAAATGCTGGCTCGGCGCCTGTGGCTCAACAGGCTAAGGCGCCAGCCACATACACCTGAGCTGGCAGGTTCGAATCCAGCCCGGGCCCTCCAAACAACAATGACGGCTGCAACCAAAAAAAAAAAAAAAAAAGGCCAGGCGTTGTGGCGGGAGCCTTTAGTCTCAGCTACTTGGTAGGCAGAGGCAGGAGACTCACTTGAGCCCAGGAGTTGAAGGTTGCTGTGAGCTGTGATGCCACAGCACTCTACCCAGAGTGACAGCTTGAGGCTCTGTCTCAAAAAAAAAAAAATCATTAGGGAAATGCAAAGCAAGACTCCAACGAAAGACCTGGTTGCAGTGGCTGTAATCCTAGCACTTTGAGAGGCTGAGGTGGGAGGAAGGTTTGAGGCTAGGAGTTTGAGACCTGGAAAATGTAGTGAGACTCTGTCTCTACAAAAAGATTAAAAAATTAGCTGGGCATGTCGGCAGCGCCTGTAGTCCCAGCTACTTGAGAAGTAGAGTCAGGAAGATTGCTTGAGCCCAAGAGTGTGAGGTTGCCGGGAGCCACAATGACACTACACTCTAGCCCGGGCAACAGAGCAAGACCCTGTCTCAAAAAACAAAAACAAACAAAGAAACAAAACTCCAATGAGATACCACGTCACACCTACATGACAGAAAAATGAGAAAAACAAGTGGTGGCAAGGATGTGGAGAAGTTGGAACCCTTATACTTTGTTGCTAGAAAGTTTAATGGTGCCACCACTGTGGAAAACAGTACTATGACTCCTCAAGGAGTTGAACAGGAGCTTCTTTTTTTTTTTTTTTTTTTGAGACAGAGTATAACTCTGTCACCCTGAGTTGAGTGCCATGGCATCATAGCTCACAGCACCCTGAGTTGAGTGCAGTGGCATCATAGTTCACAGCAACTTCAAACTATTAGGCTCAAGAGTTCCTCTTATCTCAGCCTCCCAAGTAGCTGGGACTATGGGCACCCAGGGCAACATCTGGCTAGTTTTTCTATTTTTAGTAGAGACAGGGTCTCGCACTTGTTCAGGCTGGGCTAGAACTCCTGAATTCAAGCCACCCATCCACCTCAGCCTCCCAAAGTGCTAGGATTACAGGTATGAACCATCATGCCCAGCTTAAACATGAGTTTCTTATGACCCAGAAATTTTCACCCAGAAATTTTACACTTGAGAAATGAACATACAGTCAGGCCTCCATGTCTGTGGGTGCCATATCTACAAAGTCAACCAAACTTGGGTCAAAAATATCTGAAAAAAGCAGGGCTTGGTGGCTGATAACTGTAATGCTAGCACTTTGGGAGACTGAGGCGGGTAGATTCCTTGAGCTCAGGAGTCTGAGGTTGCTGTAAGCTATGATGCCAAGACCCTATACCCAGAGTGACCGAGTGAGACTCTGTCTCAAAAAAAAGAAAAATCTGGAAAAAAAAATGTGTCTTGGCTTGGAGTCCATAGCTCAGTGGTTATGGTGCTAGATACCAGGGCTGGCAGGTTCCAGCCCAGCCCAGGCCAGCTAAACAACAAGGACAACTACAATTAAAAAAAAAAATAGCTGGGCATTGTGGTGGGCACCTGTAGTCTCAGCCACTTGGGAGGCTGAGGTACGAGAATCACTTAAGCCCGAATTTGAGGTTGCTGTGAGCTATGACGGCACAGCACTCTACCGAGGGTGAGACTCTGTCTCAAAAAAAAAAAAAGTGCATCTTGAACATGTACAGACCTCTTTCTTATCATCATTCCCTAAACAACTCAGTATAACAACTATTTTACATAGTGTTTACATTATATTAGGTATTCTAAAAATCTAGAGATAATTTAAAGAACACAAGAGGTTTTGTGTAGTCCCTATTTTATACCAGGGACTTGAGCATCTGTGGAGTTTGGTATCCATAATAGGGGGTCCTGGAAGCAATCCCCCATGATTGAGGGGTGTCAATATATGGCCACACTAAAACTTGTACACAAATATTTGTAGCTGCGTTTTTCAGAATAATGGAAGGGGAGAAAACCTCAAATGTCCATCAACTGATGAATGGATAGACAGAGGTGGTGTAGCCATAAATGGATTAGTATTTAGCCATGAAAATGAACAGAGTACTGATTCAGGCTAGAGCTGAATGAACCTTGAAGGTGTGCTAAGTGAAAGAAGACAGACACAAGGCTCGGCGCCTGTGGCTCAGCGGGCTAAGGCACCAGCCACGTACACCTGAGCTGGTGGGTTCGAATCCAGCCCGGACCCGCCAAACAGCAACGACGGCTGCAACCAAAAATTGGCCGGGCATTGTGGCGGGCGCCTGTAGTCCCAGCTACTTGGGTGGCTGAGGCAAGAGACTCGCTTGAGCCCAGGAATTGGAGGTTGCTGTGAGCTGTGATGCTACGGCTCTCTAAACAGGGTGACAGCTTGAGGCTCTGTCTCAAAAAAAAAAAAAAAAAATAAGACAGACGCAAAAGGCCACTTACTATATAATTCCATCCATATGAAATGTTCAGGCAAATCCACACAGAACAATGTTCTCTTCAAAGTATCTTTTCATGGTTGCTGTAGCCTGGGGTGGAGTGGGGAAGGGAATAGGGAGTAACTCTGGGTGAGTGGAACTTCCTTCAGGGATGGTGAAAATGTTTAGAACTAGATAGAGGTGATGCCTGTGGCCAGGCACCGGGTTCATGCTTGTAATCCTAGCACTCTGAGAGGTCAAGGAGGGTAGAGCACATCAGCTCAGGAGTTTGGGACCAACCTGAGCAAGAGAGAGACCCTGTCTCCAAAAATAGAAAAACTAGGGTAGCACCTGTGGCTCAGTGGGTTGGGCACTGGCCCTATATACCAAGGATGGTGGGTTTGAACCCGGCCTCAGCTAAACTGCAACAAAAAAATAACCGGGAATTCTGGCGGGCGCCTATAGTCCCAGCTACTTGGGAGGCTGAGGCAAGAGAATTGCTTAAGCCCAGGAGTTGGAGGTTGTTGTGAGCTGTGACGTCACGACTCTACCAAGGGCAATAAAGTGAGACTCTGTCTCTAAAACAAAAAAGAAAGAAAAAAGAAAATAGAAAAACTAGCAGAGCACTGGGTGGGCACCTGTAGTCCTAGCTACTAGGGAGGCTGAGGCAAGTTAGAACCCAGGAGTTAGAAGTTGCTGGGAGCTATGATGCCAGGGTGACAGAGTGAGACTCTGTCTCAAAAAAAAAAAGCAGTGATTGTTGCTAGAAACCATTGAATTGTACACTTTAAAATGGTGAATTTTATGTTATTTAAATTAAATCTCAATTTTTTATTTGCAAAAAAGTTATTAAAAAAAATAAAGGAGGGTGGCGCCTGTGGCTCAGCGAGTAGGGCGCTGGCCCCATATACCGAGGGTGGCGGGTTCAAACCCGGCCCTGGCTGAACTGCATCAAAAATTAGCCAGGCACTGTGGTGGGCGCCTGTAGTCCCAGCTACTTGGGAGGCTGAGGCCAGAGAATCACCTAAGCCCAAAAGCTGGAGGTTGCCGTGAGCTGTGACTACATGGCACTCTACTAAGGGTGATAGAGTGAGACTCTGTCTCTACAAAAAAAAAAGGAAAAAACCACAATGTGCCCTGGTATGAACAATTAATTATATGACCACCCTATTCATAAGGCAATTAGTAGGCAGTAAATGGAAGGAAGTGAAGGTCACAAAATTTTTCTTTTTTTTTTTTTTTGAGACAGAGCCTCAAGCTGTCACCCTGGAGAGTGTGCCGTGGCATCACAGCTCACAGCAACCTCTAATTCCTGGGCTCAAGCGAGTCTCCTGCCTCTGCCTCCCAAGGAGTTGGGACTACAGGCGC
>CAUYRH010181377.1:0-41584 GCA_963574655.1 Perodicticus potto | reverse complement strand
CTCGCCTCGGCGCTGCTCTCCTCTCCTCACCGTCCCGCCCCTCCCCTCCCCTCCTCTCTCCTCCCTGCTCTCCTCCCCTCACATCTCCCTTGCTATTTCTTCTCCCTTGCCTCTTAAGCATCGCACTGCCTTGGATTATCTTGTTCAAGTTTAGAAGGAAAGCAGCAGGAATGCAAATGTAAAGAAGAAGATCGAAGTTTGTTACTAGATTGGATTTGGCAATTACTGCATTCTATTTATCCATAGTCCAACTGTTACTGTCAAAAACGCTTGAGAATTAATAGATCTGTCTGATTTTTTTCTCATGCTGGATATGATGAGAAACCAGGGTTGAGGCTCCCTGGTAGAAACTCATCTTTGTATTAAGTGAGGCAAAGACATGAGCAGCACGGGAACCACCATTTTCTTTGCTACATGCTCTTCAACTCTGCTGCCCACTCAGTGATATTTCATGTTGTCATGTGTGTTTTGAGTACTTCTCCATATATTTGTCATAGTTTATTGAAATTGTTAATGTTTTTCATATGGGCAAGTATGAACATTTCCAGTTCTTGAAAGGTAAGCATGAGTGGCCACATACTACATGGAACAGCGTAGAGTACCTTTTACTGTTCAACGGATGCTCTGAGTTTTAGTATTGATGTAACTTTTGTCTTCTGATGAGAAACAGTTGCTGCCACTTTTATGTTTGATTAGGCTGGAAGACTTTTCTTAAATACTTCCACTGTATTATTTTAACTCTCACATTTCCACCAAAGTATCATTATTACCCCCTCATCTTTCATTTCCCACAGTAGTAAAGTTTCAGAAGGAATGTAATATCTCAAAGGATACAAATGACATAAAAGTGGTTGAGAGAGTAGAGTTTCAGTACAAGGCAGTTCAGTGGTATTAATACGTTCATAGGGCTGTGAAACCATCCCCGCCCTCCACTGCCAGTGATCTACGCAACTGAAACTCTGACCCATTAAACAATTCCTGCCCTTGCCCGCCTCAGCCCCTGCCAATCCCCATTCTGCTGCCTGTCTTCATGATTTTAGCTACTCGAAGTGCTTCATGTAAGTGTAACAAGGAGGGATTTATCTGTCGTGACTGGCTTATTTCACTTATCCATGTTCCAGCCTGTTGCAGAATTTCCTTCCTTTTGTAAAATTGAATAATAGGCCACTGCGTGGATATACTACATTTTCCTTGTCCATTCCTTCATCCATGGACACTTGGTTTTCTTTTTTAGCTTTTATGAATAAAGTTGCTGTGAACATGAGTGTATAGATGAGACTTTGAGTCCCTGTTTTAAGTTCTTTTATACCCAGAGGCAGAATTGCTGGATCCTATGATAATTCTATGTGGTGTATTAAATTTTTTTGAGGGATCAGTTTACTGTTTTCCACAGCAGCTCTGCCAATTCACATTCCTACCAGTGGTGCGCAAGGCACAGCCCAGTTCCTCCACATCATTGCCAACATCCGTTTCTTTCTGTTTTATGGATAGTAGCCATCCTGATGGGCGAGAGGAGGTGTTCTGTCATTTTGATTTGCACTTTCTTACTGATTAGTGAGTGATGCTGAACGTCTTGTCTTGTACTTGTCAGCCATTTGTATATCTTCTTTGGAGAAATGCCTATTCAAGTCTTTGGCCCATTTTGTAAAAATAAGCTGTTGGTTTCATTGTTGTTGCATTTATGAGTTCTCTCTGTAATCCAGGTGTGGATCCTCTCTGTAATCCTCTTGTAAGATAGAGGTTTGGTTTTGATGCCTCTGATACCGCTTCTGTGACTTTTGAAGCCACAGTGCCTGTAATGATAGTTTACGTTTGTTGAACTAATGACATTAGGATTAGTGTATAATTATACAGGCCCTTCACCCTCAGAGTTAGGCATGACAATGGCAGTCAAGGTTGGTGATGTGTGTCAGTGGTATTGGGGGAAGTGTCTGCCCTTGACCTGGTCTCCCATTCTCCTAGGCTACCTCTGTTCTCTCTTCCTAGCAGGGTCTACCCTGTGGATCCTAAGCCAATCCAAGTTACCTGAGTTCCAGCATGAATTCCAGATTGATTATTACTTAGATCCTTATGTTTAAATCCTTGTATCTCCTCCTTTTCCTCCCCTTCTTAAACGTTTAAGGAAGTAGAAAAGCTCTCCGCATAAAAAATTAACTAGAAAGCATGGGAGTTTCCATATTATAGCCATCTATTGATCAGTATATCTTGACATTTTATATTTATAGCGTCCTCTAATTAAAGTTTTACAAATAATCTGAAGCATATTATTTCTTTGGATCCTTACTTTGTGACCTAAACAAAATAGGCATTACAATTCCAAATCTCAGGAAGTTTGTATGATTTTTCAGAAGCTTAGTCAGCTAATTGGGAGCAGAATGAGGACTGGAATTTAGGTCTTCTGGCTCCACTTAATCGCTGAGGCTTGCACTATTCTAGTGGAATATCATTAGAAGAAGTGCTGGGTGAATGCCATCGCCTCTCCAGCCCTAACCAGAAAGCCCGGCTAAGCGTTCCATTGACATTCTTCCTGACATCTCTAAAAATTCACGTTTTATTTTTATTCACATACTGATTGATTTAGATGTTACGCAAATAAGTTCCAAAAGGCAGATGAGAGGCTATACATATATTTTTCAAGTGTTTTTTGTTCAGAGATAAAAACATTAGATATAAAATTGAACTGTCCCTCATTATAAAACATCATATGAGAGTGACTAGTTATAAGGTTACATCTTTTGGCATCATGTGCCTTTAAGCAGTCTTGCACAGAGTCACTGTGAAAGCTGACAGGGCTTCCCCGAGGCCCGAAGAACTTGACAAATGTTGTTGAACATAAGTGACAACAGTCAAACCATGTAGGAGGGATTCTGCGTTAGGCACACCTAAGGATGTTCTCTCTTGCATTTTAGCACTTCTTGGTATGGAATAATATTTTTCATTTCTTTGGGGCTTTTTTCCTGCTACCTCCCAAAGGCTCAGGACAGGGTGTGCTGGGTCAGGCTTAGACAGTGGAGGATGGACCGGGGGTGTTCCACGAGGTGACCATTGGAGAGGATCGTAAGCGCTCTGCGGCTACACAGTTTTCTTCTAGTACCTGAAAAAATTGAATAAGACCCATTGGTGGTTGTCACTGAGCTGTCTTTCAGGTGATACTACACATGCAAAGTTAGAACATATGGAGAGCATTTGCATTTGAATAGGGGGAACATGCCGTTAGAAAAATTAGAAAATCTTTATACTTGCAGTTTTCTATCCTTAAAAAATTCCCTTCTTTTCAGTTGACTTCTTCATTTTTTGTTTAGACCTTGTCAGTACAGGGGCATGTGATTAAAAAAAAAACAACTGGAGTTATTTTCCTAATACTAACCAAAATGAAACATCCTATAAAACAAAAGATGTTTCTAAGTTGTACTATTGTGGGTTTGTGTAAGCTCTATACTTTAAAATCTGACTCATCTGAAATTTCTTTTGTGAAGATAGAGAACACTTAAATTATAAATCATATTCTTAGGTATACATGCCCCAGAAAATATCCCTCACAAATACTGTTTGATATTTTAAATTGGCTTTAGTAGACCGCCTTCTTTTTCAGGCTCAAACATTTTAGAGTAAGAAGGAAATGATGTCATGAGCAGCCATCCATTTGCTGTTGCTGCTTTGGCACCAGCAAAGACATAATTCCCAAGGGTGCTGCAAGAGAGATATTCATCAAGTTTATCTCTAAAAAAAGGAAGCAGAAAGCATAAAACATAAGCATAAAGTTAAGTTGTATAAATTTCTGAAGACTGTTCATGACATTGAGAAGGAGGAATCAGCATTGGCTTTGGAACTCACCATTTAGTACACACTTACAGTCAGGGACAGGGTCAAATTAAATTGGAATGATTGGTTGACATGAAGATTTCTGGATTCATTCTGGATTTATAGTGAAACAATGGGAAAACTTTAAACCTTTTGTCAAATAGATTTTGTCTCATACACATTTTGTGAGGAAAACAATATTCTAACATATTAAATGCCATTATATAGTGTCATGTTATTAAAACAAACTTCAATAATTCTTTGATTTAAACATAAATCAACATTATATTTAATAATAGAAATATATAAACATAAACATTGTCTTTAAATGTTATTAATAACATATATTAAAAAGGCAAGTAGTTATTAAAGTCTTCTAAGAGCAAAATGAAGCTACGTATGAAACAGGAGTGGTATAGAGGTACGGCAAATAGACTCTAAGACACCCTTCCCCCATCTGTACCATGTATCAGATGCTGGAGCCACTGATAGGAAATGGTGTAGTATTTTCTCATAACTATTCATATCTTATATACTTACAAATCATCTCTTTATTATAAATAATACCTAATACATTGTAAATGCCATAGAAATAATTTTTACACTGTATTGTTTACAGAATAATAAAATAGTCAGTACATGTTCAGTACAGATGCAATTTTTTTCCCCCAAATATTTTTGATCTGAAGTTGGTTGAATCCCTGGATGTGAAATGCACAGACACAAGTCTGAGTGTATAAGCCGCTGTACCCTTGTGATTGATCGTACCTTTGTAGTATGCGCCTGGTTCTCAAGTCATGTATGTTTTAGTTATAAGACGGACAGTGTACTTTGTAGTTGGATGTTAAGGCTAATTCTCTTAAATATCTGGAGTAAGAGCCACATTTCCTATGTTTTTCTAATAAGTATCATGAAACTATAAGCATCACGGCTGTTAGCAATCCCAGAATAAGTCTATTTAGAACACTCTGGCTAAGTTTCAGATTTTCTCTTTGTTTATCTTATTTCTAGAGACAGTTAAAAGAGCATCAGAGAAGCATTTTTTTAGGCTGAAGTACCATACGTACCAATTTTGTGGGAGCATTTTTGGACCCTTAGTTCTTAACTCATGGCCGGAGTACGTTCAGTTCTTTGATATTTGTCTGATTCTCTACTTACAGGAGAGCTCAATGCTTGTCAGGTTTTTCAGGGGAGAGAGTGAGTCAGAGTCTGATGTACTTAGGGAAAAAACCCAGTGGGAATCTAAACACACTTATGTCATTTTCGTGCATTAGAGAGAAACCAGGAAGCATGAATTCTCACTCTTCAAAAGTCTTTACGGTGTCAAAGGGATATTTGGGAAGATGAGTTACGGGAATCTTTGTTTTGAAGTGTATCCAAGATCAGAAACCTGGTTTATGTGTACTATCCTGCCTTCCAGTCTGAACTGCCTTTTTACATTTATTCTAAGGTTAAAAAAAACTTATTTTATACATATACAAAGTATATTTGTCTTTGGTCAAGGGGGAGGAAGCTCCATCCCCACTGACTAATAGAGGGTATTTTTATTAGATTGAAGCGAAACTTGGGGCATAAGATATTTTTTTCAAATCTTTGATTGTACATGATAAAGCTTGAAATAGACCATGATCACCTGAGGTATTGCCAATAAATTTCCCTTGTAATGGAGTATTGCCTAGAACATTCTCCTGAAGTCTAATCACCACGGATAGAATATGACACAATAGTAGGTAACAACGTAACACCTAAGAAAGGAGCTGAGTGTGGGGCAGACAGAGGGTAATTGTTACAGTTATGCTTGATTCTCTTTCAAGTGGATGTTCTCATGTTTCCCCCTGTAACTAGCCAGCTGTCATTTTGATGAGAGTATTTAGGGAGCTGGTTGTGCAGACAAATGCACGTTATGGTTTGAGGGCTCTGTAGGGAAGGTACCCGTAGGCCCGTCCCCTTCCCTGTGCTGGATGTGACGCTGCCGCTGCTGCTGAGATTATCCTGTTGCGTGTAGAGAGCTCTTGTGGAACTGGAAAGATCCTGGGAAAGAAAGGAAGTTCCAGGCCCCCATCAACTCCAGTCTTGTCAGAAGATTAACTATGTTTTTAATTTATTTATGTATGAGGGGAAGTCTGAGTACAGAAAAGGGCAAGGAAGGTTTGGGGCATAAAGTTCTTGTAAGGAAAAACAAAGTCCTTGAGGTCCCAGCCTGTAGCCCGCAGGCCCTGCAGCTTCATGGTGGGGGATGGTGACTTCTCTGAAACGTGGATTAGAAAGGGGTTCAAAGGCTTAGAGGCTGAAACATGGATAAGTTACAAGTAAAGTATTAGAATACAAATGATCAATTTCTTCCCATTATTTTTAGTTTTGGAGGGCATGATGTAATTATCTAGATCAAAATGCAGAAGATTACATTTTTGACTAAGAGTCCCTTTGAGATCACTTTATTAAAAAGCTCTGTACTTCTTGTATGATTTAGACTTTAGTTTTTGGAAGTCATCACAATCATCTTTTCTCATGGTAGAACTATTTTTAGAGGATGCTGATGCATTTCCGTTTCAAAAAAATATTGGGACCCTTTCCTTTTTTTCCCCCCAAATAATTGTGGGTATTCTTTTTTTTTTATTAAATCATAACTGTGTACATTGATGTATTTATAGGGTACAATATACTGATTCAATCTCAAGAATGGAAAAAAGTATCCAGTGTACTCATTACTACTGTGAAATCAATATAGAATCACCTACACATTCATACGAAAGAGAAAACCTAACTGTAGTCCAGAAAGGAGGTGGGAGGGTATTTGGGGGGACCTCACCTAATGTGCTTAATGTAATGATACATTTCAAAACTATTAAGAATAGAGTGTAAATGTCTTACCACAACAAATAAGTGAGGTGATGGTTATGTTAATCAGTTTGATGTAAGCATTCCATATGGTATATCAAATAAGTACATCGTACCCCATAAATGCATCAAGGGACCCTTAAGAGTAGCCAAGCTGTATTAATCTTTAATAAATCCGGGCATTATGCTGAGCTCTTCCCAAGCATTACTTCATTGACTCATCATTAGAAAACTGGTCCCATTTTACAGGTAAGGAGTCAGCAAGGTTCAGAAGCCTTCCCAAGGTCACACAGGTGAACCTGGAACTTGAATTCTCGTCTCCAGAGCACACGTCCCTTAATTGTGTGTCGGTCATGCTGCGGTCATGAGAGTTGCCCACATCAGTGGCTCACACAAATACAGACTTCTAGGTGGTCCTCGGAGGGCATCGTAGCTTTGTTCTTTCTCATCTTCCCTGTGACGCAGGCTCTTGCTAAGCAGCCTGTGTTGGGAGTCTGGTGGCAGCGGAAGGAAAAGCCATCATGATACATAAACAGACTCCTAAAGCTTCTAACTGGACGTGGAGCAGGTCCCTTCTGCTCAGAGTCTATTCATCAAGACGAGCAAACGGCCAGAGTCCAATGGGTTGAAGAAGTGGGGTTCTTTCTTGAGGAGCAGCAGTGAATATTTGTGAACAGTAAGAGCACAACAGCCTCCCAGTCGTATTAGAGATTTCTGAAAGGGGAAGTATTTGTGTTTCAATTTTGTAATAAGCTGGTATTTAAAACAAAAAGCAGACTGCGATTTCACAGAGGAAAATTAATAACTTAGGGGCCAGAGACAAACTTGGGGTTCTTGAATTAGTGTTTCTGTATTCCTATTCTGGAAGTCTAGGTTTCAGTTTTATATGCAGAGGTGTTAGATCCAAGTGTCTTGTTTTGCAAATAGAAACAATCTCAGGAGACAAATAACAATGGCAGGAGAAATTTATGAAGTTTATTTTTAGCAGCACTTTCAGGCAAGGTTTCACTGTCAATATTTTCATTGGTACCCAAGCAGCCAACAGAGAGGGCCATATTTTATGAATTGATGTGGTTACAAATATTAGCCTTGACTTTTTTAAGTGAAAAATTGCAGAAAAGATACAGAAGCAAATAAATATACACTGACAGCGAACAGAAATGGAACTGTTTTGAACAATTATGACCAAGGGTATTTTTATTTTAGTTTTGTTTATATTTGCTTTAATGCTTGCCGTCCTCCCCAACACCCACCCCAGTTCTTACACCAAGTGACTGATGGCTTCCTCCAAAACAATGTCAGCAGGACAAGGATATATTGGCAGGATAGCTTTTGAATCAGTAACGCCAGTAATCCTTGACCTAATTAGCAGTCTACTAAAGGCATCTTGCAGTTTATAGCTAATGCTATCCCAATGTCAAGGAAATTTTGGTTATAGGGAACTTTCAGGGCATCCCACTCAATTCATTATAAATTCAATTTTATCATATTAAAATTGTGTGAACTATCGCTGGCTGGCAACTTGGATGTTACACTGTTTCACTTTATAGAACTTTTATTGGAATAGTTGGTTTGTTTTTAAAGGAATCCATCACTGTTAGTCTTGGGGCATATTTAACATCTGGCCAGCCCAGTTCAATAGTTGGAAATGTGTTGATACTTGAAAAATTTAGAGCAAATTTTGACATATGCCTTTGGACTTAAGGAAACACCTTTGTCTACAATAAATAAAATGTAACTAAACAAATAAAACTATCATAATGCTTTGAAAACTGTAGCATGCTGAACAAATCTGTGCTATAATTATACTTTCTACAGATGCTAAGAAAAATAACGTTGGCTATTGCAGCTTAGGCTTGGAATTTTCACTTATGTTGTCTTAATGTTCATGAGAATCTTCATATGGTAGCTATCATTATTTTTTTAAAAAAAATGGAAAGAGAGGCTCCAAAAATGGAATAATCTAAAGACACACAATCTGGAAGAGGCGGGACCTCTGAATACAACATCTGTCAAACTCTGGAGATGATGGTCCATACAAGACGCCATTATGCTTGTTGTGTGTAATGTAAGCTTTTAGCAGTTTTTCTTCTATTTCTGGGCCAAGAAAGAGGCAGCAAGTGCGCTGAATTCCTGATGGGGCTTGTAAGGCAAAGTAAATATATTGAAAATAACTGGTACCATTTCTAAATAGCTTTTCTGGGTCTGAGTTGGAAGTGGCTCCTGCCCTCACAGTGTCACTGATGTGTTCTCATCAGTGGCCCCTTCCTCTAGGTTGGCTGTAATCAATAAGTCTCGTAGTTTATAAAAGAAAAAGTAGCTTTCTATATCTTGTTGACTGAATCCCTTTGGATGTTTTAAAACAAATGATTAAAATAATTTTTTTCCTGCAGATGTACATAACGCTACTTTATTAACCAGTGAAAGGATGTTATGAGTAATAAAGGGCGAAGAAAGTATACCACTTTCTAAATATTCCTCTTAGCCCCTTGCGAGGTTTGCGGTGAGTTTCAGCATACACACATGCATACACCGTATGTGAATGTTAGGAAGATTGATTAAAAAAAAATCCTATGGTGCATGAATATTTCTTATTGAAAGTCACTGACACGCCGAAGAAAAATAAACATTAATCACATGAAAGTAGAAATCCATTAAATTTAGTTACATTGTGTATTTCATGTTTGTTTTTATTAAATGTAATCATGCAGGTCAAAAAAGCACCTGATTTAAAATTAATAACCTGGGGTGGGGGCAAACCATAAGGCATCCAACAAAGCTTTATTTCAGTGTTTTTTTTTGTATTTTCAGCTGGTAGTTGAAGGGAGGTGAGAATACATTCAAAGAACAGGAAATGAAAACAGCTGAGTGGGGGTATTAAAAATATCTAATATGGCATTAACACAATTACCCTCCCAACAACCTGAGGACGGGGGTGGTGTTATTCCCATCTTCTGGATAAGGGAACTGAGGCCCAGAGGAGGTAAGCGACTTGTGTAAGAGAGAGAAGAGACAAAGAAACTGTCCAGAAAAGGAGAAAGAGGTGGGACAAACTTACAGTCAACTTGTGTCATCTTGAATTCAAGAAATCTGCAACTTTTGCCCACCATATAGAGGCTCCTTATGTGACATAGTAATAGAATAGTTTGCTGTCACTATCCATTCTGTTTACCCTAGAAGTAGAATCCTGTTTGTGAGCTGTGCACATTGCCAGCTGGGATAAAAGGCCACCTGGTCTAGGCTCACACGTAGGTTAAACCGTCAAACACTGTTCAATGAGAAGTAAACAGGATTTTTGTATGGGACTTCTGGGAAGTCTTAGAGGGTAGCAGATTCATCTGAGAGGGAAGAAATTGGCCTTTCCACATACATTCCTTCTGACCTGGAATAACCCCTGACGGGTCGAGTGTCAGTGACTGGGAGGTACTCTGGAGAAAGGAGGCCAGCTGTGGGGTCTAAAGTAGGAAACAGAAGAGGCTTGGGACCCCAATGGCTTTGCATACCTCACTTTCGCCCTGGACCACATCTTTCTGGATTTATTTTGTATAAGAGAGAAAGGTAGTTACATTTGTTACTCTTGTTTTGTTTTTTGTTTTAGTAACATGATGCTAAACCTAATCTTAACTCATACACCCTCTTAATAGTATAATTTTAGAAACCCGTTAGAAGGAAAATTGTGGGCTTTGGCAAATAGCAACCTTAAAAAAAGGAGTTAAGGGTCCATGGAAGCCATTGGCCTGCAAATTTGCTGGCTATTTGCTACAATTATATTTTGACTTTTCTGGTTCAGAGTATCATAGAGGAAAGCAGAAATCTACATTTTGACAAAACTAATTGTTTTTTATGTAATAATCTCAAATAAAGTACTGTTCTATAGTAGATAGTTTTGTGTTATGAATATTTTATCTGAATATAGGCAATATTTGAGCAGTCTTAGTTCTAAGACAGTTATGGGAGGTATTTGTTATGGAAGAGCATTGGCCATTTGAATGAGACTTTCCGTATAATCTTCCATAGTCATTGAGCGAATGAGACCTTTATTTTTTTTTCTATAGTAAGGTGATCCTTTTCTTCTTCTACAAAATGTGGAGTTTAGGATGAATTCTAATGAGTGAATAATAGTAAGACTGTTGCATAATCACTTAGACAAACACAGGAGCTTGGTTAAAATCTTTGCATGAAAGGCTGAGTTTCTGTAGCATGATTTTAAGACGATGAACTATCATTTCTCTGATAACAGTCGGGAAGCATTTCCTAGGCACATTTCACTCAACACAAAGATAAGTTATTTCTCCTCCCTCCTTTTAATTTATTTCATTGTTTGCTTCTGAATGGGTGGCCTTCCTTGCTTCATCAAATGTAATTGTGCAACCCATCCCAAAGAGACCGACAGTGTTCCTGGTCATCTGGGAGGGAATCTTTCTCTGTAAGCTCATCTATATTTTAGCCTCCTAAGGATTCAGCTTCATGTCTGTAGGATCCCACCGGCCAAATCAGTCTTCAGTTCAGGGGTTAAAAGAAACGGGGGGATGTATCAAAAGAATCTGTCTGTGGCCTGCAGGAAGTTGCATTCTAAAAACTGAAGAGTGTTAAAATAGTTTAAGCTTTGAATGACTTGAAGCCTGTGAAGGCTGCTGTTGCCACATGTTTTATGAGTTGATAAGGCCAGGAAAAGTGCAAAGTTTGTATGAGTTGACAGAGGTTTTGGAAGAAGATCCACATTTTCCATGACGATGCTTGCTGGTGACATTGCATACTACATGTGTTCTATAGAATTTCTGTGACAAGAGTTACTCTAGTCAATAATTGATAGGAGTGTTTGTCTTGGTGAAATAACCATTGCTTTGTGCTGTTCTGGTTACCTGCTTCAATAGAGTTCTTGCTCTTTGACAATTACCTGAGCTGGCGCCTGCAAAAGTAACTATAGGTGATTTAGTTACATTAAAGGGTCAAAATTATAGCTGTGTGGGGCTAAGGTCGAGGCAGACCCAAAGAGCTCGGAGCACAAATCTTTCTTTCATGCTCCGTTGGGTCCAGTGATCCCCCGAGGCTCATGTCTCTGATTGCATTTCCAGATGGTCTTCTCTGGTATAAATACCACTCCGGCTGTGTCCCACAGCATCAACTGCCCTGGCAGAAAGCAAAACAGCAGGTCAGGGGAGCACTGGGACTTGTACAGGGCACCTGTTGGCACACTGAATTCTCTGCCCTCCTGACCCTGTGTCATACCCTGTGCTATTTTCAACTTACTCCTTTGCCTTTATACTTGGCAGGTCACGCTTCAGTTTCTTAGCATAAAACAGCTCCACTCACATGGCTCCCCAGTCCCCATGTATTCTGTGACCTAGTGCCTGGATTTCTTGGCACACTGCAGATGAATTCTAAATATCTACTGGTCAGTGGAATTTATTGATGTGCTAATTCACTCATTATTTATTCGACAATTGCCTATTGAGTGTCAGTTATTCAACACCATTTATTGAAGGTCTAATTAAGTAGAAGATTTCTTGCTGGTTACTGGAGCTAGAATCCTGAGTGAACAAGAAGGGTCCTGTCTTTGAGAAGTGTGTGTTTCCTCTTCCCAAATCTGGTCTCGTGTTTGCCACCTAAGGCTCTGTGCTTTCTGCAATCAGGAAAGGTTTACCTCCTTCCTGGGGATTCTCAGGTTGACCCCTCCCACCTCTGAGCCTGTTGCCTTTCCAGGATTTTCTTACTCACACATTTGCAATCCCTTGTGCCTTTGTTAGTCTCCCCCTTCCTTCATGTAGGTTTTAAATTGTTCATCGTCTGTTTTTTCATGCAAATAGGAACTGCCCAAGAGGTCAGCTTCTGGCACTTTTATTTTTGCCTCTTGTATCCCGTAATACTTTGTGGGGCACTCAAATTGTGTTCCATAAACACTGTGCATTCATTGAACAAAAGGTTTTCTGAACCTACTGAACTCATGGCTACAGGTGGTTCTCATTCTCAGAGCAGCTGGACAGATCTTCTCAATGATATGCCATGGGTAGAATTTTAAATTTTCATTAAAATCTCCTCTGCATAATGCCTTTATGGCTGCAACGTGAATATTTGTGTTTTGCTAAGAAGGTAGGGGCCGTGTTCTATAAGGCTTTCTGGGGAGCATGTGATGGGGTGTGCCCCGGGGGCCTGGATTCTTCACACTGTTCAGTGAGTCTGGACACGCTGGGGTGCCGTGGAGAGGCTCTGCGTGGTTTTACCATCATAAGTAAGAGTCAGCTTTCCCTCCAAGGGCCTCTTCTGTTTCATGGAGATTGGCCAGACTGGCAGGTGACAAGGCCAAAGGTGGCGGGGCCACAGGAGGCACCTGGGGCAGCATGGGTGGAGTGACCGAGCCTTTTGTCACTGTCATGCTTGGGCCTGGACAAATCTCTCTCGTTCTACAGAGTGGATCAAAGCCTTCCACACAATCCTTTTCTCACTCAACGCTGGGGAGGGGCGCAGTTCACTCCAAATCTGAGAGATCCAAACTTATCTTTCTGGTGGTTGATCTTCTTAGGATTTTCCTTGTTCACGTGAATACAGTATCACAGCCAGTCTTTGCCAATCAACAAACCTGAAAATAGTATATTCTTTGTTTCGAGGAAATGACACATGATGAATTATTAAACAAATAAACCAAGGAAGTCAAAGAAGACAAAGAAGAAAAACATGGCATGTCCAAGTTTATTCATTTAAATTATTTATTTATTTTACAGATAAAATTGTATTTTATTCAAGATTGACAGACAGGGACCCCGTCCATTCCCTACAGTGAAAGCTCCCACCAGCAGTGGCAGGGCAGTCGGCTTCGTGAGATGGAAACAAGGAAACAGAACAACGGGGGAAATTGATTGTTGCCAGGTTGCTTCACGTTATTTTTTTGTAATTGAAGCAAAGGGGATTTCCTTACAACGCTTACTTGCTTTACTGTGAGTCTCCCTCAAATTTTTATTTTTGACCTTGTGTTTTCTTCTTTCTGTCCTTAGTTCCCTCCCTCACTTCTTTCTTTTTCCCTTCACCACCTACTTGTTTTTTTAAAAGCATTTTTCCCTAGGTGTTTGGATTAGTTGGGACACCTCAAATCGCACATTTCGGACACTGAAGATGCTGGGATCTTGTGGAAGGGCCAGTTTCGGGTGAAGTTGGCTTTTAGAGGTTGGAAACTGCGATCAGGATCTGTTTTCTCTTATTCCGTTACAGTCCAGTTCCCCAGCTTTGGCTCTGTTAGGAATTTTTGTCTTTTTGTTCCTGAGTTGGCCATAAACCTTTCTTATTCAGATCCAACAAGGAAGAACATTTTTGCCTTAATCTGTGGAGGAAAAAAGCCCTCTTGGTTTTCAATTTGTTTAGGTCGTTGTAGGTCACACACCTTTCACTTAGCAGATCACCGTGACTGGCCGTGACCGGCGTCAGCACCAGCCTTCCCCACTCTGTCCAGGGCCCCACCTCTTTAATAGGTATATACCTAGTAGAGGAATTGCAGGATTGAACAGTAGGTATATACCCAGAGGATCAAAAATTATTTTACAACAAAGACATTTGCACCAGAATGTTTATTGCAGCCCAATTCATAATAGCCAAGACATGGAAACAGCCCAAGTGCCCATCGCCCCATGAGTGGAGTAACAAATTGTGGTATATGTACACAATGGAAGACTATGCAGCTATAAAAAAGAAGGAGACTTCACATCTTTTATGTTTACCTGGATGGAGCTGAAACATATTCTTCTTATTAAAGTATCTCAAGAACGGAAAAAAAGTATCCAATGTACTCAATACTACTATGAAATCAATATATAACTACCTACACACTCATATAACTGGCAAAACATAACTATAGTCCAGAAAGTAGAAGGGAAGAGGAGAGAGAGGGAAGGAGGGGGGTATATGGGAGGAGGGAAGGTATTTGGGGGGAACCTCACCTAATGTGCATGATGCAATGATACATTTCTAAACTATTAAGAAATGAATGTAATTGTGATGGATGTGTTACTTAGTTCAATGTAAGCATTTCACTTTGTATATTGAAACATTAGCCTGAACCCCATAATTTCATCAATGTACAAAGTTATGATTTAATAAAAAAATTTTAAAAATAAAAAATAAAATAAAAGTCACTAAGAAAAACATGTAGAAATACCAGCCTTTTGCACCTAATCTTCATATGTGACAAAATCCTTACAATGGTGATTATAAAAAACATTGGGCTTGGGAGATGGCCTCTCTTGGAAGGATATTTTCTGGAGGAGGGCTCTTTGCCACATTGAATTTGGGTAACTATATTTTCGTTCTTAACTGTGCATCTTCTATAAAATGTACTCAGCTTTAGGTTACCAGAAAACATGTTTTTTTTTCTTTTTAAAAGCTAGATCTGTTCATTTTTATGACTAAAAATATAATCCACTGAAGAAGGCATTGTGAACTCCCCACAAGATTTAAAAACTTGTTCTTTTAGCTGCTTAGAGTACCATAAAGTACCATAGACTGGGGATTTTAAACCAACAGAAATTTGTTCTTTCTTAATAGTGGAGGCTAGAAGTCCAAAGCCAAAGTGATGGTAGGGCCATGTTCCTTCCAGACAAGAATCCTTTCTTGCCTTTCTCAGCTTCTAGTAGCCCAGGTGTCCTTGGCTGTAGCAGCATCATTGAAATTTCTGCCTCCAACTTCCCATGGAGTGCTTTCTTCTGTGTTGCTGTTTCCATATCTGTGTCCAAATTTTCCTCCTCTTATATAGACACCAGTAATATTGCATTAGGCCCACCTTTAATTCAGTATAGCTTTATCTTGATTTAAACATTTCTTTTGGCCAGGGAGGGGGCTGATATAATTCAATCTGTAGCATCCTGATTATTATTTATATTATCTGTATAAACACTGTTCTTATGGCACTTTCAATAATAGCTCAGGGAAATTCAGTTTTAAGTAATCATTTTTTTCTTCTTGAATATACGGTCAAGAGAGAAAGCAGTGGGCTTACTCCTGGCTTACAAAATAGTTCAGAAAGTAATAACTGAGTTCACTAATCAGAGTACAAGTTCTTCTGTTCTGAAGACCAAAAACATATCTTGAGCCCTCTGTAATTTTGCATCTCATTCAAGAGTACAAATCCACTGATTTTTTTTTAAATTATATTTGAGAGGAATGTAAATGCCCTTATTGAGACTAAATGTTACAAGGCACATTCTGGACCTATTTTGTAGTGTGGAACTTTGAACTGTAGCATACAAAAACAAGAGTCAATGCCAGTAGGCTACCCCCAACCCGAGTGGCATTTGATATTGAAGAGGATGAGTTAAAGCTACCACCAAAGTAGCCATAGCAGAAGCTTCCCTTGGAATGTTACAAGAGACCCTTGTAACAAGAGACAATGTACAAGAGACAATGTCTCAACTGTGCTTCTGTTGGCTGTGAAGCCTGTGATATCTGGCTTACAGTGCTGCAATGTAATCTTTCTTCTTTTCTCTTTGATTTTTATTCCTCCATGAAAAGTGACAATGAAGACATCTATTGAAGGGGAAAATGACATAGATTATTGCAAATGAAAATACATCAGTTAATGAGTAAGACAAGCTGACTTGGAAACCAAAGAATGATATTGTGTGTCAGGCAAAGTCTCATATTTGTGAAAAATAAAGCTTTTGTGTTCTTGTTTTATATTGTTTTGTATTGTCTTTTTGAGCATATAGTACCATTTCCTGTATTTGTTGAAAATATAATTTATTTTATAAAAACTGAGTGAGAGGCATAAAGGAAGAATTAAATATGAAATCAGCTAGATATAATTCTATGTACCGAGCCTTGGAATTGATAGCTAAACAGAGATTATTATTAGTATAAAACTTTGTCATAGTTTATAGTGATAATTAATAGTGAGAGAAAAGGTGAGTATTTAATCCTTTCTTATTTTTAAAAATTTTTTAGAGACAGGATCTCACTTTGTTGCTCAGGCTAGAGTGTAGTTACATGATTATAGCTCACTGCAACCTGGAACTCATGGGTTCAACTGATCCTCCTGCCTCAGCCTCCCAGAATGCCGGGAATATACAGGTATGAACCATGCACTGAGCCTAAAAACTTAATCTTCAAGTGTGTCCAATGATTATTTGTAAAACTTAGAACACGTTCTGATATGTCAAGCGATTTTTGTTTGTTCTAGACAAGACATTGATGACATGAATTGACAACTTAGAACTATAATTTGGTGTGATTTTTTTAAATCACAGTTTTAACAGAAGTAACTATCTCATGGCACATGAATACTTAGTTTGAGCCCCATTTTAATACCTCAAGTATAAAAGAATAAAAAACATATGGATTACATCTTCCTTCAAATAAGTAAGCCCCCCCCCCCAAAAAAAATAAGAAAAATATGTACTTGACAAAATGATTGAGTGTATTTTAAATTACTAACACAAATTCTGGTTGATTTAGCTGTTACAAATTTCTTATTTCTATTTCTGGAGTTCCTTCTCTGTCATGCATATAGTATAAAAATGGTCTATTTTAGAAGCACTATATTATATTATGATGCTAAAAGATACTCAAATGTCTCCTTTCATTCCATTCTTTTTGATGGATAAAAAAGCTTTTGACGGATACAAAAGGGATAAAAATAGCTTAAAGAGTTAAGGGTTTAGGTGTTTTAACTAATATTTTATCTCTACTAACTAAACATTTCTTCATCTTCATCAAAGACCACTTGTCTTAGATAAATACAGCAAAGGTCCTTGCTCAACAATGTTACTACAGCTTCAGTTACTTTTCTCTAGTTAACATTTGCTTGGAACCATTTTTTCCCTTCATGTCTTCCTTTGGTCTTCCAGTTTGAAAAGCATTCTCTATTCTGTTGTTTAAACACTTTCTGAAATATAACTTCCTCCAGTAAAGCTTTTAAAAGCTCCTTAGATGACACTTTTATGGGAAATGTCAAGATACCATTGAACTATACAAGTGGTTAAGACTTGCCAGGGTGTGAACTCATGGTTTATTCCTTAATTCAAAACTTTTCATCTATAGTCCTGGAAGCTATGAAGCAACCTAAAAAATAGTATCACCTTTCTAGTTGTTCCAACATCCTCTAAATTAATTCTCAGTTCTGACAAGAACAAGTTTGGTTGAGAGCATGTTTTACCCAAAGGCAACAGTCATTTCAATTCTTAAGTTTTAGAGCATCAGAGACTTAGATCAGATCCAGAACCTGAGTGTGAGGACGCTGGTACATCAGCATCTTTGGAACGCTTTGTTATGGAGGAATGGAAAGTCCTGTCTGGTAGTGGCTGAGGAAGTATAGTCACAGGAGAGTCTGTTATTAAGGCCAAAGGCATAGCCAACCTCGGTCAATGTGCCACAGTCAGGTCATGTTGTCTCTTTAGAAACCACAGATTGAAAAATAATCAGGAAAAATAGACATATACTTCATTTAATGTAAATATTAAGTCTCAGAGGAAGCAAATCTATTCCCAATTCAAGTACTAGGGATTTCTGCAAAAGGTTTAAGAATCATTAACCAGAAACTTAACCTTTTATGTATACTTATTTCTATAAGAAATAAATTCTGGTCCGGACCTACTAGGTGATGTTCTTTTACTTTTCTGAAATAAGAATTTAAATTCTCTGAATTCTTTTCTGCATTAAAAAAATTATAAAGAATACATGAAGGTCATCTGACATTAATTGCCTTAATTCAATTTCTGATGAAATACCATTCTAAATCTTAATTTGCAGAATCTTAACCTATATTTTTATGATTAACATAGAAATATGTTACATTTTCACTTAAAGTAATTCAAAAAAAATTTTTTTCTGCTGGTGAGAATGAAAGTGAAAGTTGAAATACAAAGAGTGATGGCATTTATTAAAAAGTCAAACTTACTACTAATTATCTTTCATAATATTTTCAGTTGATAAGTTTTGTAATTTTCAAGCTGAATAATAAGCTTTCGTGTCCTAGGTTTAGTTATTGCTTCTATCAATTACCAGCTCACTGCTAAGCATAGAGCACATAGTTTCCTGAGATAGAAAATATGGGTAAGAGTAAAAATATTTGCCTGATTCTATTGCTGGAGAATTAAATAAAGAATGTTTGTGATAGAATTCAGTGAATTTTTTAAAAGGCAATATTAATGACTATTTCTTTTTCAAAAAGAATTATATTAATTAGTAATTCAATGTGATTATAATCTATTTCTGAATTAGTTATCGTCACCCATATGATATTTATAATATATTGTATGAGCCAATAAATGTTTTCTATTTTTAAATTTAGTAAGAACTAATCAAATACAGCTTCTAACAAAAATAGTCCTTGTTATTCATCTTATATGAAAACAACCATTAGTGATCAGGTACATATTTTCCTTTTTGTTCATCCTCAGCTCACTTGTCAACATGAAACCTTAAGAAGTTCGAGTTTTGGCTCAAAGTCAGATTTTTTTTTTCACCTTGGACACAATTAGGAATTTGCTTCAGGGCAATCAGAAAATGAAGTTAGTGACCCAAAGAGCAGCAAATGGGAGGAATGAGCAGAGGGAGTGATCGGTCCTTCTTAAGCAGTGAGACAACTGTGGAGGATACTAAGCATCTTAACGTTTGGTCCAGTATCTTGGATCAGGAGATCCAAGGAGACCCTCTATCTACCATTCTCCTCCTCACCCCTCCTCAAACTGCTGCTGCTGGTCCTGCCGATAAACCCCCAACCCCCAGGGCTCCTCTGCCTCTGTGGGGAATAGACAACACTGTACTCACGCCTGATGACCAGCTGACCTCCAAGGAGAGATCCCACAGTGGGGCTGGGCCTTGAGTGCACAGTCTTCTTGCCAGAGTGGACAAGAACTCTGAGCAGGGAAGGTTAGAAGGATTGTTATGGGGTAGTGTGGGCTGGACTGTTGTTTTCTCTGAGGTAGAAGTCCAGACTGAAAGACTTCCTCTTCTCCATGTTTAAGGTCAGAGGTTTTGCTTCATTTTTATTTTTGTTTGTTCTTTCCTAGAAGCTCTCTGATACCTTTGTATCCTATCTGCCACACAGTCATACATGTCAGACATGCTAGGAATGGGTAGGCATTTATTATGAATCGTAAGCAATAACAGAGTTAGAAAGAGGCATTTCTGTGTAACAAGGGGCAACATTTAGAATGTGGACATGAATCCCAATTCATCCCCCAATTGACTAAAGATGTACCAGACACATGGAGGATTGTGATCTTGGGTGATATCACATATGGCTTTCATAAATTTTATGCTCCTTCTATGCCTAATTTGTTGAGTTTTCACCATGAAAGGGTGCCTAGATTTTATCAATGCTTTTTTCTGCATTTATTGAGATAATCATATGGTCTTTGTTTTGCTCCTGTGTATATGGTGAATCATGTTCATTGATTTGCACATGTTGAACCACTCTTGCATCCCTAGGATGAAACTCAGTTGGTCAAGATGGATTATCTTTTTGATGTGCTGCTGAATTTGGTTTGCTAGTATCTTGTTAAAGATTTTAGTGTCTATGTTCATAAGAGATATTGGTCTGTAGTTTTCTTTTTCCCTTTCTTGTCTTTGGTATCAAGGTGATACTGGCTTCAGAGACAAGGTAGGGAGAATTCGTTCCTTGGTATTATGGAATAATTTCTATAGGATAGGTGCTATTTCTTCTTGGTAGGTTTGTAAGAATTTGGCTGTGAATCTGTCTAGTCCAGGAAATTTTTTTGTTGAGAGATTTTTAATAGTGCCTCAATCTCATTGCTTGTCATTGGCCTCTTAAGGATTTCTGTTTCTTCCTGATTGAGTCTTGGGATGTTGTGTATTTCCTGGAATTTATCTATTCCCTTTAGGTTTTCTTGTTTTTGTGCATAGAGATTTTTGAAGTATTAATGGCTGATGTTTTGTGTATCTGAAGTATCAGTTACAATGTTTCCTTTTTCATTTGAGGTTATTTGAGTCCTTCCTCTTCTATTTCTCTTTTATCTGGATAGTGGTCTACCAATTTTGTTTATCTTTTGAAAGAATCAACTTTTTGTTTCAATGATCATTTGTATTATTTTGTTGTTGTTTCCATTTCTTTTAATTTTTCTCTGAGCTTTGTTATTTCTTTTATTCTGCTGGCTTTGGGTTTTGTTCTTTTTTTGCTTCCTTGAGATGTGCCATCAGATGGATAATTTGTGATCTTTCAGTTTTTTTGATGTAAGGCTGTGAATTCTCCCCTCAGCAATGCCTTTGCTATGTCCCATAGATTTTGAAAGCTTGTTATCTCCTTTGTTGTCTAGTTTAAATACTATCTTGATTTTTATCTTTAACTTCATCATTGACCCAAGGATCATTTAGCAGAAAGTTGTTTAATTTTCATGACCTGTGTAGATTTGAGAGTTTTTCTTAGAATTGATTTCTCATTTTGTTCTACTGTGGTCTGAGAAGATGCATTGTTATGATTTCAATTTCTCTAAATTTTCTGAGACTTACTTTGTGGCCTAGGGTGTAATCAATCTTGGAAAATGTCCTATGTGCTGATGAGAAGAATATGTATTCTATAGTTTTTGAGTAGTGTTCTATTAATATCTGTTACATCAGTTTGTTTCAGGGTTCCATATAAGTCAAGCATTTATTTATTAGTTTTCTGCATCAGTGATCTGTGCAGTTTGTCAGTGGGGTATTAAAGACCCTGATAATTATGATGCTAACATTTATTTCTTTGCAAAATCTAGTAGAATTTGTTTTAGAAATCCAGGGTCTCTTGTTGTAAGTGTACACATATTTAGGATTGTTATATCTTCTTGCTGAATTTCTTTCCTTGTTATATAAGGACTATCTTTTTTTTTTTTTTACCATGTTGATTTAAAGTCTATTTTATCTGATATAAAAATGGCTACACCAGCTTCCTTTTTGTTTCTATTTGCATGGAATTTTTTCCCCATACATTTACTTTGAGTCTATGCATATCCTCATGAGATAGATAGGTTTCTTAAAGATAGCATATATTTGGACAATGATTTCATCCATTCAGCAAGTCTTTTTTAATTGAAGCACTAAGACTGTTCATGTTTGGTGTTATTATTAATATGTGGGATACTGTTCTGTTCACCTTGTTTTATTTTCCTTCTTATTGCTATTGTTTTATAAGAGATGTGAGCTTTAATTTTTGGATGTTTCTATGCTGATGAGTATCTATTGTGGTGCTTCCCTGTAGTTGTCATAGTCCAAATTGCCTCGGGATCTACATGTGGAGTGGTGGGTTGGTTCCCAGGCTGTTTTTGGAAGTTCAGGTAGAGGCATGGGTGAGTCTTTCTCCATGGAAGCAGGCATTGCAGGAGATTGCTCTGCCTGTATCTCCCCACAGTGGCGGCAGTGACTGCTTGCTAGGGCTCTCTAGGCAGTGACCACAGGTCTCAGGACTTTGGAGATTTGCTTCACCCAGGCTTCGGTGTAATGGCAGGCAAGCCTATGGTACAGAGATGGACCACAGGCATGGCATCAGGCAGATCTGCGGAGGCATGCACCTCAGTGCTCCATGCAGTAATGTGCTGTTGTTCCACTGGTTGGTGCACAAAGGTTAGGACCACAATGAGGTGTTTGCCTTTGTGGGGGCATGGCCCACCATAGTGCTTGGTGCTGGGAAGCTTGTTTCATAGGCAGGTGTATGGACCTCAGTGCAGTGGCATGGCGGGCTGAGGCAGGGCCACATGAGCTGGATGGCTTGCCTCTCTCTGCACATAGGTCCTATTGGGGCTGCAACCATGGGATGTTTCCAGTGGTGTCAGCACTCACTCCATTCAAATTTTCTACTATGGGTAGCACTTGTCTCCAAGTCACTGGAGTGTGAGAGGATCCACTATCTTTGCTTCCTCCCTGGACTAGCAAGGGGTGATGTAGGGGCAGCTATAGCAAAGCTGATCCTTGTGTAGACAAGGTCCAGTCACACAAGATCAGAAGTGGTCTCAGCTATGGCAACCCAGGAATAGAGGCCAGTGAGTCCCTGCCGATCCTGGTCTCTGATTCACCTCTACTATACAGTTTCCAAGCAGTTCCCTGAAAAGTTAGTAAGCTAGCAGTGGTGGGGAGTGGGGCCCTGACAGCTCAAGTGGCAGGCTCTCTGCAGGGAGTATGGGGTCCTCTCTTTTATTCTTTCCCCATATGTAAGCATCTCCTCCAGGTACCCTCCACTCTGTGTGAGTAGATCTCTCTGTCTCATCTATTCTGATTGTCTCTCATCAGTTCTCTGATGATCCACAATGTTCTTTCCAAGAGAGTCCATCCAAAAGTGTGTATCTACTCCAAACTTTCAATTCTCTCCTTGAGAATGGCATGTGCAGGCTGCGTCTAGTCCACCACCTTGATGCCTCCTTCCATACTTATATTTAAAGTTCTGCATGAACATTCTTAGTTTGTATTGTTTTTTTCATGTGTATGCTAGTCAACATAAATAATTATCATATTGGTATCACCGAAACAAGTTTTATACAAATTGATTTGTCACTGAATGAATACTGTAAGAAAGCCATTACATAATAATGTAAGAAATCACTACTCATGTGTGCTTCACCTTAGATTATTGCTGCTTTCCAACTGTTAAATCATAAAAGGGATGGGGTCATCTCCGTGTGTGTGTGTGTGTGTGTGTGTGTGTGTGTGTGTGTGTGTAGGAGGGATTTCAGAGTATCTATAGGCAATAGAAATACAACATTTCTCTTAAGAATAAAAATACGTGGGATTTAAAAAAAATCATTTAGCTATAAACAGTGAATTTCAAGCAACATTATTACTTCTCTCATGTTCTTTGCTTTTTTAAAATCTTAACCTCAAGATTCAACTGGATTTTCTTATTCACTAAGGTCCTCCTCTGCAGATGTGTTCTCAAAATATCATTTCTGCATTTATTTTAGCTCATGGAATAACTGTGCTGAGAAACCACAAAGTCAATCAGACTCAAAATGCCCTAAATCCTTCCTGTTTTGGAGTTTTCCATCTTCAGATCAAAGCATTTTATGCCCGTCAGCAACTTTTTAATGCATTTGCTCCTCGTGTGCACAGCTTCCATTAAAGACTCTCCTTGGCTGACTTCTCTGATGAAGTTGTCTGCTTGCCAGGAGAGCAATGCTAATGCAGAAATTACAAAGGGGGCTTTAGGGCCTTTTTTCTAGTGGACCTGATGTTTCAGATAATGTTCAAATTCAGTTTTGTAGAGAACCACTGTTCTTTGTACCAGGGGCAAAGGATTTGGTTTTCAGTGTATGCAACCTGGGAAGTCAGGGACAAATATAAACTACTTAAAGAGAATGTTGTAGGAAGAGAATTGAAGGCACTAGAAGCAGTTACTAGAATCTATCAAAATAATCTCATGCTCTCAAAATAGTATTTAAAAGTAGTTTTATTTGTTTTGACTTAAGCTTATTTGTATATAATGGGGTAGATAAAACTAGGAAATGATATATTTGTATCTTTTAAAAAACTGAGTTTATTGAATACTCTTGATTGACCTTTCTTAAAACTGGAAAAAGAAATAATACATTTAATAATAGATTTGGAAAAGAAGAACTCAAATTCCCAGGGGTAGTAATCATTTATAAAAAGTTAATATTCACGAGTTATGGGAGAGTGATGAGAGCCAACACATCTCTTTTCTTTGTTTCAAGTGTTCAGTGTTCTGCCTGCAGCCAAACCAGGGCTTATAATAAAATCATTGTTACTTAAAAAGTGGGAAGGAAAGTGAACATACATTATTGAGACCTTGTAACCTCAAAAACATTCAACTGAGGGTTTATATTTTTGTTTACATACCTTACACGGATGCTAAGTCATTGTGTAAAACTTTTACTTTTTTCATGCCACCTTTTTTCTTTCATTTTCATCAATTCATAGTATTTCCATACTAAAAACTGGAGTTGAATAAAACTTGGCTTAAATATCCTTATTTCTCTATTTGTCCTAAATCAGTACACCATGGTTCAGATTCAATATTTGATTGATAATGAGAGAGCTGGTTGATTTATTTACTAAATGTTAATCCTAAACTACATAACATTTGAAACTATACAAATACAGAAATAAGTTCCTGTTTTTCTGAGGAGTTCCCATTTTGTGAGTGCCAGAGCCAGCACATCTAGATAAGCCTTTTGTTCATTTTCATGTTTTCTGCCTTCTCTTAGGAGGAGACGTTTCTAAAATGGTGGGCGATATTTCACCTCTACTTTTAGCGGGGAGAATTTTATGAAGGATAAAGAAATGAAGGATGGACAAGGTTGGGGTGGAGTAGGGTAATTGGTGGGGCCACACCTACAGTGCATCTTAGAAGGGTGCAGGTGAAACTTACTAAATTCAGAATACAAATGTCTTCATACAATAACTAAGAAAATGCCATGAAGGCTATGTTAATTAGTTTGATGAAAATAGTTCAGGTTGCATATGAAACCAGCACATTGTACCCCTTGATTGCACTAATGTACACAGCTATGATTTAATAATAAAAAAAAAAGAAAGAAATGAAGGAGATCAAGGCTTGGTTGAATCAGCAAAGGGTGAAAGAGAAAGGGTCTCTCTCAACTTTACATTTAATTCGTCCAGGGAAGGAAACATAGCCTTAGATTTGTTTTTTTATCTTGTTCTCGATATAGTAATAACAAAAGTCAATCCATAGGATTAATTTTATAATTTGCTGTGTTCCCACAGAGCTATATTTTGAGTGTGTTTCATGGATTTATAAGTGTATGAAATGCAAGAGAGCTAAATCTACGAATAAAAGCTTAAAATTATAGAGTTACTCTCAACAGTAAGAAAGAGATGTAGTATGTACAATGTCATATCAAAGTGATACCCTCCAACCTGAACTAATTGCTGATTAGATGAAAATGTGCATATATTTTCTGCAATTAGTGGAGATATAAATAGAAAACATATATTTAATTAGGCGCATGGTTTGTTTTACTGGTATTGGAGCTTCATGTCTCCCACTCTGCGAAGCTTTCAGGATTTCATATGTTTTTATTTATATAGGCACATACACACTTCATATATTTTGATTTTTCAGAAAAGTGAGAGAGGATAATCAAATGAAATTTAGTTATGTTAGAAAAGTAATAAAAACATGGCTCTGAGATTTGAGTTGTTTAAGGAGCAGGAAAGACAGAAACTATTTGGTTTCAAATGTATAAAATATACTATTTAAATTCTTTTATGTATTATAAAATAATTTTTTTTTTTGCAGTTTTTGGCCAGGGCCGTGTTTGAACCCGCCACCTCCGGTATATGGGGCCGGTGTCCTACTCCTTTGAGCCACAGACACCACCCTAAAATAATATATTTTTAAGAATGTTAGAGATCAGGAAAATATAATAATTTCCATGATTTAACACTTTACCAGAGTATCTTTAAAAACTATTATCCACTTAAGAGAAATTTTATAGTACTACATCTATTTTCTAGCTATAGTATAGTCCTAGTATGATTAAAATATAGTTTTAATTAACATATACATGTTCACTTGGCAAAAACCAAGCTACCTGGGTAATAGATAACATCCTTAGACTTGAACACATCACATAAAATCCACATTGAGAAATAGCTTAGTATATCTATTTTATTAAAGATGAATCTGCAAAATATGTGTGTGAATTATCTTTATATGAAATATAGCATCTAACTGGAGCTGCTGATTTCAGGAATGCTGGCAAGTCCAAACCCAGCAGTCAAGCTAGATAAAGTTGGATTTTTTAATTTTATCAGACTCTAAGAAATCTGTGGATATACAGAGGAAGCCAGAGGAAGCCATAGCCACCACAAACTATTGGAGGCAAGTTTCCTCTTGAAGCCATACATTGAAGAATTCATTTTTCTGTCTACTCCCAGAGTTTCCTTAGAAATGTGAAACATTGCATTTCTTTCTGAACCTGTCCATCAGCCTTCTCTTTGATAAAATGCTGGCCAGATATCCCTTCCCTCTGCTTGGACTCTGTGTAGGTCCATGGCTAGCCCACTGTGGATGGGCTTTGTCTGGATTACAGAAAGCAGTAGATGCTCTATTGTTATAATTGGTTAGGTGAGTCCTTCATATAGATTATTTTATTCCTGTCTCTGTTATTTTAGCATTTTTATGGAAAGTTCCTAATCATAACATATAGTCTTATCAGGAGATTATTGTGAAATAACATTTTTTTCAGGCAAGAAAACCTATCACAACCCTCAGATTTTATGAGTCACTTTTATAGCAAAATAGTTCATATCTTCTCTACCAAAATCAGTAATGTTCAGTGGGTTATTTTATATTTTCCTTTTGAGGATGAAAGTGAAGTCTTTTAATTGGAAGTATTGAAACAATGAGGCTTATGAGAATTCGATCAAGTATTTACTGTTGACTCTAGGACCATATATTCAAATTTTGATTAACTCAAGAACTCATTGTGCCTACCAACCACCACCCCCCCAGCTTCTTCTGCAACTGTAATTAATCACAGAATTTTGGCCTTAATCTTTTCACCAAGGCCATGAATATACTCTTTGAATGAATGACGATTATTTCTTTGTGTTAAGTCTCTGTGCCTCAAGGCTATTAAAATTTCATAGTTAAATTTCTCCACATTTTTCAAAGCTTCCTCTTTCTCCCTTTTGCCTGAAAACATGATAGAACAGATCCATTATCTGAGTCTATCAGTTAATCTGCACTCAAATGCCTAGTAATTATGGCGCTTAAACCTGTGTTTACCAAAGCAAAAGGCTTTTGGAGAAGGTATTATTTAAAAGTGGTGCCTATAAGAAGAGTAGAAAATAGTCTAGTTTGATCAAAGCAGTTGGACCAGGAAGCCACCACATGGACTGTTGGATCAGGGATAAGGCCCCCATGGAGCAGCTGAGTTTATAAAATGGTCAAAAAGACATGAAAAACAAGAAAATAATAGGATTAGTTATCTGTTTTATTGTTCTTGGATTCTGTTTTTAGATTATGAAAGATCAAAGGGGTTTTTCACCTCTTCCTCTATTGACATCTAGAACCTACTTCCACACCAAATAGTGTGGCAGGGCTTACCAGATGAAGATTGAGGCTTTTACTTCTGACTTTTAAACTTCTTTGTGTAAACTGGACCTTCATCTTCCCATTTCATCCTCTTGGCGTGGAAGCCAGCTGAACCTCCTCCTTGATCCTAACCTTTTAGTCTTCACATGGCAACAAATCATAATTATTGCTCTTTCCACTCTTTATTTTTTCCTTTTCTTTGACTTCCCTCCTCAATTCCTTTCTTTTCTGCTCTTTCTTTCTCCTTTTTTAAAACTATTAATTAATTAATTAATTAATTTCGAGACAGAGTCTCATGATGTCATCCTCAGTAGAGTCCCATGGCACGGCATCAGAGCCCACAGCAACCTCAACTTTTGAGCTTAAGCGATTCTCTTGCTTTAGCCTCCCAAGTATCTGGGACAATAGGCACCTGCCACAATGCCCAGCTATTTTTTGTTACAGTTGTCATTGTTGCTTGGCAGGCCCCGGCTGGGTTTGAGTCTGCCAGTCCAGGTGTATGTGGCTGGTGCCCTGCTGAGCTACAGGTGCCGAGCCTCTTTCTCCTTTCTTATCTCTTTTTTCTCCCCTGTCCCCATAGTCCTATTCTAGTCCTTATCAGTTTAGAGAAGAGAAAGGCAATTATAGTTAAGCAATTTGAGGATTTTTAGTTTTTGTAAAAAATTTAAAAGAAAATTGAAAAGCCCATGGGAAAGGTTTAGAGGCAAAGCCTTACTAAGAGCTTATTGGGGATAAAGATTATTGAACATTACCTACTGAATTATAGCATATGTGAGGCAGACAACAGGCTGGTCCCAAGAAAGATGATATGTGGGAAAACACATGGTCCAATTGGCTGTACATTCTACATCCTGTGCTAAAAAGAAAAAGAAAAAATGTGAGAAATAGGAGAACAATAGATAAAACCAGATCCAAACTCAAATGCCTCAGTCATAAGTAGAAAGAAATAGAAACTCAAGCAGAATAAATTCTCCACAAGAATAGGTGTCCAGTGCATTTTAACATCATTAATTTGGGTGATTGCCTCAGTGTCCAATTCATAGGACTTTCAAAAGGATTTCTAAATCCACATTGTTCCCCTGTCCCTGTAGATGATTCTTATTTTTGCTGTTCATTCTGTTACATGCCAGGTGCTCAGGACATAATGATGAACTGAAATTAATTGACTGCTTTCATGTACCAGGCCCTATATTAAATGTTTTATGTTTGTTAATGGGGTTAATTCTCACAACTATCCTAAGAAGTGAGTTGTATTATCTCTATTTTATAGAGGAGAAAACTAAAGTTCGAGGTGGTTAAAAACAAGGTCACATACTAAAAAATATTAAAACTTGAATTTCAATTCAGGCCTGATTCTGTGGATGAAGCATTTCATGAGCTATATATATTTATAGTTTTACCTCCAAAGCCAGGGTGTTCTGCCAAGGAATTTGAGGTTTTTGACATCGATTCCAGGAAGCTTTGGGGATAGATGACAGGAAAGCAAGGTTGTAAGCTTCAAGTCCAATGATGTAATAAGATCAACAGATAGTGGAATTTCCACTCACCTTAAGCTGACTCTTTTCAATGAAATGACATGGGGTAATCAGGGTCACCTTCTGAAACAGTGAAGCTTATTTTACTTAGCTATTTGTGGATCAGCCTTCTTCATTTATTTAAACATTTGGGAGAAGCCTACTATGCAGGGCTATCTGACAAGTAATGGGGATATAAAATAACTGATTACAGACCTCGAAGTCTTTTTAGTTTCAGAGAAGGAGTAAACATGCAAATTCCATCAACTGTAAAGCACAGTTGATTTTTTAGATGCATCATTTTATCTATTTTACTTATTGTATTTTCCTTTATTAAGAAAAGAAGATATCAAATAAACCATGTCATGCTAGTTTACTTCAAATAAGCTATGAATCATGAAATTGGAACGTGCCTATTTCCATAGAGTAAATGCTTACAAAAATATTTCTAAATAAAGCGCTTTGAACTGAATTTGGAAAGGTGAGGAGGTGGTGATGTGAATAAGATATGTAGGATATTTCATGTAGAAGAAATATGATAGAATGGGTGAAAAACTATGCCTGCCTGCCGGGTCCCAGCCTGGTGTGTCCTGGGATAATAAGGAGAGGAGGAGCCTGGCGTGTCGTTGGAGGCCTGGTAAAGGGGACTGGAGGCAGGGTGGTGGTGAGCTGTGAGGCTCCCAAGCTGCAGGCCAGATTAGCGAGTCTTGAAGGCCATGCTAAGAAGTTTGCTTTAATGTATTGCAGGCAAGAGGAAGACTCTGAAGTAATCCAAGAAGGAAGCTGAGTCTACCTTGACGTCTTTGGTTCCTTCCTTTCAGGTACATTCCTATTAGAGGCTTCACAAACTGCTATTTCTACATCAAATCATTGTCGCTTCAAATGACATATGCTTGTTGCCCTGCCGGCCTTTTATAGTCATGAAGCTATGAGTAGCAGAATTTCTGATTCACAGATTCTTGGTAAAGTTCCCTTCTCTGGATCTTACGTCATTTCCTTTCTCTTTATTTTCCTGGGCCCTGACCTTTGCTGATTTTAAAGGGCCTATATCATAGGCCACTTCTAGGCTCTGTGCCTTGTTCCTCTGAGTGCATGGTAGCTCGCCCTTGTTACTTGAACCCTTTATACCTTCCTGAGCTGGCTCTTATTGACCTTCTCATGATTTATGTTATTTGGCATAAATACTCTTTTAGATTGAGCTCCTTGAATGTAGAGATGAGGTTTTAGTGTTTCTATGTTAATATCTGTTCTGAACGCAGTCTACCAGAGATGACATAATATAGCATAATGGTAGGTATGTGAAATTGTGTACTTACACAGGGAAAACAATTCCCTTTACATATTCTGTTTTCCCTCTAAAGAGTAACAGCGGGAGTAAACCGTCCCCCTACATTTGCATGCTTCTGAGTGTGGTAGTCAGCCTCCAAGGGACTTCCCAGTGATCTCCACTTGCTGGGATTCAAAAACTTGTGTAGTCCCCTCTCATATTGAACTAGAATATGGCAAAAGCGATGATATGTCACTTCTGAGATTGGATTATAAAAGGATGCTACCACCACCTCAGCTCTCTTGGATCACTTGCTCCTGGCAAGCTGGCTGCCATTTCATAAGAACACTCGGACAACACGCAGAGAGGTGTGTGTGGCAGAGGACACAGCCTGAAGTCAGCCTGCAGGGAACTGAGGCCTGCAGCAACCTGAGCCATCCTGGACGTGACTCTTCTGGCCCCAGCTCCCTGTTGCCCTGGCCAAAAGCTTGACTGCACCTTGAGATACCTACCCTGAGTCAGCAACCATCCATCTAAATGCTCAGTTTTGGGATTATTGATTATAGGCTGTTAGTTTTAGATAATTAAAATGCTTAGCAAATGTCCTTCCAATTTTATTTGTTTGAGACATAGGCAGACAGGAGGAAAGAAAGAAAGTTAAGTATTCAGGCTTAGAAAACAAGAAATTTCAACTATATTTCTCATAGAAAAGGGTGTTTTTTTTTTGCCTTAGCTTAATTTTAAGGCAGATCTATGTCAGTTCTGACTCAGTGTCCGGTGATTTATTGCCTAAGTGTACGTGGTCAATGATCTATCTAGTTTCCTAACTGCAAACAGAAGAGTTGGTGGAAAGAGGGCTGAGGACTGAGTTTGTGCTCCAGCTCTGGCACTTACTATTTGGTTACGAATAAGGAATTTATTTAATATGTTTTAAATCATGATTTCCATCCTAGTAAAAGGGATATAATAATTTATGTCCTGCATATCTTGAGGATTAAGTAAGTCAGTGTGTGCAACAGAACTTTGTAAACTGCAAGGCACCATCTAAATAAGAAGTGCCTTACAAATGGAAGCACTGATGTGTTTGGGGGTTCAATCGGCCCCATTTACTGAGTCAACTGGAGTTGACCATTTGACAATGCACACTCTTTCCTGGGAAGACTTTTGGCAACTTAGGCACCAGGCAAGTATGTATTTATCATAAACATCCTACCGTGCTCCATGTCTCTCAGTCTTTGACCCTCTGCATTGAACTTGATTTTTAGAGGGAGGCATCAAAGAGGGTTGAGAACAGTATATACTCCTCCATGAGATGAACTTAACACTGTCAACACAGAAAATTTGGGGCTCAATCCTGGAGCCCCAGGAAAAGGTACTCATGAAGAGAATCCCAGCTGCCTTACTGAGCCTTATTTTTAAGACTAACTTTTAAAAGCAAAGGATAATGAATTCATATTTAGCTTCTAAATAAATGTATTAAAGCATCCATGGAATAGACCCCAGCTGGTTTTATCATAACATGTTTAAAATGAATGTTTTTCTCACGATTCACAATATATTTTTTATAAATAATGTTTTTTTTTTTTTGTTTGTTTGTTTGTTTTTAGTGATGGAGTCTCACTTTGTCACCCTCAGTAGAGTGCTGTGGCATCACAGTTCACAATAACCTCCAGCTCTTGCACCTAAGTGATTCTATTGCCTTAGCCTCTCGAGTAGCTGGAACTACAGGCACCCTCCACAATGCCTGGCTATTTTTGTTGCAGTTTGGCCGGGGCAGGGTTTGAACCCACCACCCTTGGTATATGGGGCCGGTGCCCTACTCACTGAGCCACAGGGGCCACCCAAATATGTAATTTTTGACTAAATTATTTCCTTCTATCTAAATAATATCTTACTTTTATTCCTCAAAGGTTTTGGAGATTTTCTAGGGACCTAGACTCTTAGAATTATAATAAATCTCACAATTACTTTCTCTACCAATCCTAGAAGAACCAGATTTTAAGTCACATACAAATTGGAGAGGGTCAGGGATGGTTTGATTTTGCATGTCTTTGACTCCACACCTCCACTGGTTTGCAACTCTTTACGTATTCTATTCACAGAACCACTTTAAAAGCCTTTCAGGAAAGGTATTGCATAACTTCTGTAGCAGATGCTGTTGGTGCACAGATGATTACAGAGCTGCTTAATTTAATCTCTGCAGCTCTCTGCCTGAGAGCTTTCTCTGACTGTAGGAGCAAGCTTGGTCCATGCATGTGTGGAGGAGGCTGGAAGCTCTGGGGCATGAACAGCCCTGAACCAGTGAAGGTCAGGAGTTGTTAGATAAATACTGTAGCTTCCTCACATCTCAGTTGGAACAACTCTAAAGTGTGTTCTACCTGGGAAGATTGAGCCCTAGCAGCCTGGAGTCCTTCTCCTGTCTGGGCTTCCTTCCTTCTCTGTCTCACTTCCTCACTCCTCTACTGGTGCTTCCTAAGATCACTTCCCAAATAACCAATGTGGATTCAAATCATTATCTCAGGGTCTGCTTTGGGGGGGAATTGAACCTAAAAACTTCCTCAATTTTTATAAGAATGTTTCTAGCCAGCCCCAAATTACATATCAGAATGTTCCTTCACCACTGATATGTACACAGATGCCATTTCAGAAAACCTCGTCAGAGAGTTACTCAAGTCAGAACACCATATCACAACCATGTTTTTCACAGACATTAGGTGGTTCTATAATAAAATAGAATTTTCAAATGAACTAATATGCTTATTATAAGAATTTCTACATCTTGTTATATAATAACAGGAATAACTTTTTCCAAGTATCTTTCATAAAATAATTTGAAATTGCAAGACACCATCTAAACAGAAGGTTTTTTCATTTCATTCACCAAACCCCTCCACTTCCTTGGAGAAGACGACGTGGAGATTGACCTAATCACTAGTAGATGGTGATTTGATCAGTCATACCTACATAATGAAACCTCCATAAAAAACCTTATGTGATAGGATTTGGAGAGCCTCTGGGTTGGTCAACACACTGAGGTACTAGAAAGGTAGTGTGTCTGGAAAGCGTATGAATTGTTCATACCCCTCCCTCATCCCTGGCCTCTAGTCATCTGTTTGTAAGTGGTCCTGTGTTCTGTGAGCTATTCTAGTGAATTATTGAACCTGAAGAGGTCATTATGGGAATCCCCCAATGACAGCTGGTTACTCTGAAGTGTGGGAGGCCAGAACTTTGCTACTGGCACGTGACTTGGGGACAGTCTTGTGGGATCTGATGCTAACTCCGGGTAGATAGTGTCAGAATTGAATTGTAGGACACCCAGTTGGTGTCCGCTGAGAAGCAGAAGTGTTGCTCATAGGCAAAAAAATTTGTTTTTTGTTATTTTGTTTATTTCTCTGTCATTTCTTAACTCTTGGTAGCTATTTTTTTCTCTGGGTAATCCAAAACTGGTTCTTAGTGCCTCTGAGTAGCAGGCATCCATGTGGTGGCTCTCTCATGGTGCTCCTAAAGGAGCAAATGCCCTTGGATGACTTCTTGGGAATATAGGTAGGCCTGCAAGGGGAGCCTGCCCTGTGTACACTTCCCTGAGCTGATTTTTTCCTTGGGTACTAAAAATCCCCATCTAGTTGTCTTCTGTACTGTTCTCAGGAAACTCATACAACCTTGTGTAGTGGGTGTTTGCATCCAACCTTGGTTGGAATATTGATGCAAAACTCCACCGCTGCCTTCACCACTTGGTTGTCATTCTTTTCCCATCATCAGATCTATTGCAAATACAGTTCTGGGGCAAAGGAAAAATCCCACTCAATATATCTGTGTCTATATGTGAATTATTATCGATTAATCCTCAGCACATAATGTAGTACTCAAGGCAGAAGAGGAATTAAATAAATATTAGTTGAATGAACAAAGGTTTAGCAGCTCAATAACTCTTCATAGATAAAGAGATGTTTCTCAAGTGAGAGCCAAAGTGCCCCATTCCATCTTGTTCTATTTTCATTGGGGAACAACATCTGTTCCCCAATACATTTATATGGTGTATTATATACACCGAGACTGTAATTAAGTCACTTGTAGCCTTATCCTCTTTTGGCCAACCAACAACATTTCCATGATCCCTTCCTCTTAAGCTTGGGTTTCCAACCCTTTAATCATTTCTGCTCTCTTCTGGATCCAAATGTCCCACTTTTAAACTGTGGAGACCTAAATGGAAATCTATCATAATGATGCTGTAAAAGTTTGGCAAATTTCAGAGGAAACCAACATCTGTTTAGTCCTTTCTCATTATCTTCTTGCTGCCTTTTCATTAAGGGATTCTTAAGAAAAGCTGTAAAATTTATTTTTAAAATTATTTCAATAATATACATTCTGGCCACATCTTCCTATTTGCATGTGTATAATGTCTATGCAAAAATGGATTCATAAATGGAGGGTTTAAGTTTACAAATATAAGCCTTTACATAATATTTTCAAGTACCTTACATGTACTTTTTGTATTTTTGACTGTTTTAACAGTGACATTGCTTTTAAATAAATTATTTTTTGACTTATTCTGTTGTCTTTATTTGAATCTTTCCTATGCTTTTGGTATAGACCCACTGAATGTAAATAAATATAGTATTACATATATGCCAGAAAAGTCTTCCATGTATTAAATTGCATAATCTTCTTAACAACTCAATGAGACAAGTGGTATTGTTAGCCCCATTTTTCAGAAGGAGAAAGAGGCCAAACATCTGCCAAGATAAGCCCGGCAAGTGAGAGTCAGAGCTGATGTTTAAACGCTGGAAGCCGAGCCCTGTAGTATGTTGCTTTACATTTACAAATATCAGGGTGTACTGGCCTGCTTATAGATGGTTTCTTTTTATTGGTGATCTTTTAATATATACAAGTAGAATTTTATGTTTAAAGATGAATTGTCAAATACTTATATGAGAATATTGATGCTGGTTTGAATGAAGAAGTGAGGGGTGGCTGTTTCTTTACTGATGACTCTTTGTTCCATTATATTGAAAGGAGGTTGTACATGTATGTACTTTTTGAATGTGAATCCTACTGTTGCTAAATATTGATGAATTAAATTTTCTTTAGGTCAAATACTGAGCTCATCTTGCCCTTATGAATTGCAAGTATAACCTTCAGGAGTCCTATAAATTTGCACCAAACAGCTGTGACGTTCATCTCAGGCTACCCACAAACACAAAAGAATGCTTGATCTTCTTGCCCTGAGTATAATTCCTTTCTGAGTCAGTTCTCCAGAACAGATGGTACTATTGTCACCACCCAGGTCTTCTGTGGGGCTTTCGGAAACTGTAACTACCCTTTCAGAGAACTGGAAAAAACCTATTAAATGGCTGGTGGTGTGTCTATACTCCAGTAAGTTTGCTCCAGCTGTGCCTTCTCTGATTGTTCTTTAAAGGTTCTATTTAAAATTTAGGGGGGAGAAAATCACCTGGCTGAAGAAAGATAATCATATCTCCTCCTGTTTTATTTGGGTCAATTAATTGAACATGATACTAAAAATTGCTTTAAGAAGCCAAAATATGTAGGTGCTCCTTATAACTATTTAAGAGGGAAGTTTGAGAAAACACATGAGCCTGTCTCCAAATGTGCCTTTGTATTTACTATCCGTACAGAGCACAGGAAAACAATACCTTTAATTGTCATAAAAGATATTTTAGCAAATGATCTTTACTCCATAGTGTTATAAAATGTTTCCTAAAACAAAAGATTTCTCTTTTAAAAATATGATATGTATGTGGCTTTATGGTAGGAGCTGCAGATATTGGGAAATAAGAAACACATCTCTTAATATGCTGTGATTTTTAAGGGATTCACAGAAAAATATGAACAGTGTTTACCTCTCAGGTGGGGACTGTTAGAGATAAAGACTTGATTTTTCATTTTATTCAGTTCCTGCAATGTTTAGATTTTTTTTTTAAACTCTGTGCACATATTTCTTTATCTGACCATTGAAACTGTGGGCCACTTTGTTTTCATACACTTTTCTGTATTAAATAGAATTATTATTTAAAAATGCAAAGTGCTTTAACTCTTAATTAGTTAATATATTTAGATAGTTGGTTAGTTTGACTTTGAAAGGAAAGGTCCTATCTTTATTACCTTCAAATAGTAATAGTGAATGGAGTCCAGCCTTGTCATTTTCAGATAAGAAAATAAATTTAGATGAAATCGTCTAAGTTTATACAGTAAGTTAGTAGCTAAAGCTAGAATTAAATTCTGGATCTCCTAACTCTAGCCAGTACTTTTCCTATGAAACCATGCCACCTTCCCTGAGTGCTATTGTTTCAAAATAATACTGTAATCTGCAACTAAAAATTTAATTATATGCCATTAATTTAATTGTACCATAAAGCCAAGATTTATAATAGGTATAAATATAATGATTCATAGGTCAAATATATTAAGCACTAGAAATATACTCAGTTAAAAAAATGAAATAATGTTGGGCGGCACCTATGGCTCAAAGGAGTATGGTGCCAGCCCCATCTGCCGGAGGTGGTGGGTTCAAACTCAGCCCCAGCCAAAAACTGCAAAAAAAAAAAAAAAAAGAAAGAAAGAAAGAAATAATGTTCAATTGGAGACAAACTCATTTTTGAGAGATGGAGGATTCTAGATGCAAATACCTATCTTACCTAATTATTTATATGCTGTCACTATTTGGTTAGGAATGTAATGAGACCTTCTAATTAGACCTCATACAAATTCTTTAATTTTAAATGTCTTCCTTTTAAAAAGAAAAAGGCCGGTAGAGTGGAATGTGTGCCTTGTGAAATGTTGGTATGCTGCACATTTTATTCAAAAATTTTACAGTCATGAAAATTAGCAACAACAAAAAACCACTAGGTACTACTTGGCTAGGTGGAAGTAAAATAAAATATTATCAGCTTTGACACTGAACACTCATAAAAAAGACAGAACTTAAATATACTTCAGTAGAAATCACTGTTTTCTCCTATTGGAATCATTGTGTTATTACCATGGAGAGGTTGATTCCTATTACTATATGTAAAAAGGCTTAGCTCAGTTCTTGGAAATCAGTGAACAGAGAGGTAAGATCCTTGGCATATGATTTTTTTGTAGGTCCTGGAAACATTCACACGCTCTGCTACTGAAATTGCTGTCCTCTACTAAGTCAGGGAAAATTGTCCCAGAGGGACAGTTCCTTTACACATAGAAACAGTGATGTAGCACTGAGTAGGCACTCAGGATTTGCTGAATAAATTCATTAATGGCTATGATAGCTTTCCCTTCTCCACTCAAAACTCTTATGTAAGATTTGAAAAGTCTTTTTATTTATTTCGAGATAGAGTATCACTTTGTCACCCTTGGTAGAGTGCTGTGGCATCATAGCTTACAGCAACCCCAAACTCTTGGGCTCAAGTGATCTTCTTGCCTCTGCCTCCCTAGTAACTGGAACTACAAGCACCCATCACAATGCCTAGTTATTTTTAGAGATGGGGTCTCACTCTTGCTCAGGCTGGTCTCGAACTACTGAGTCCAGGCAATCCGCCCACTTTGGCCTCCCAGAGTGCTAAGATTACAGGTATGAGCCACTGCACCTGGACGTAAGCTTTGAAATTCTCGAGAATTTACTTCTATTGCTTTCCACTCTACTCATTTTGAACTGAAATGCATGAAGAAAAATGGATCCTGAATAATATTAGGCCAAATTCCTAGAGGAAAAAGATAAAAAGGAAATGGCTACTTATTTGTAGCTGCCTGGAAGTTGAATATTTATGATAAAGTAAATTCTCATTATTTTACCAATACCTCCTTCCTGGAAAAGATTATCATTGCTAGTAGTTCTCATTTGCATCATTTTCATTTACTGTGTCTTAATAAAACATGTTATTTGTATCTTTTTATATGAAAAAGTGAGGCTTTGGAAAAGTAACTGGCTGTACAAAGAAGTCAAGGAGAGTGTTGTGGGTTTGAAGAGGCTGTTGAAGGAGGGACAGGTGCTGAACCAGTGGAATGTGAGAAGTTGTTGGCACTGAGCAGAGGCAAGCCCAAGAGAAAGAAGGCTGACTCACCAGGAAGGGGAATTAGCACAAAAGGTCAACTTTCTCTCACAAATAAAGGGAAACTCGTAAGTCATGTATCTGACAGAATAAAAACAAAACTTAGATACTGCAGCAAAAACATAGCATGCCCCCCAAATGATTTTTCTAGAAAAACCTTTGCATAAGATTTAAATATGGTATAACAATGCTTTTAAACCTGGGTACACAGTAGGATAGAAAGAATTTCCAGGAAAGCAAGTTAAGGATTCTAGATACCTTATCTAGATACCAAGAGGAGTAAAAAGAAAAATATTTTAGGACCTTTTTGTTTCAAAACACAAAACAAGGAAAATGAGAAAAAATTCATTAGAAGAATAATGTTTAATTTTAGCAGCAAAATAGCATTACTACACAAGCTCAATTCATTACAGCTCACGATGGGATGCTGAAGACATGGGAGGAAGACAAGAGGTAATTGGAAAATCTTCAGGCACATGTGGGGAAACCATTAAAATTCATTGGTTCAAGCAGTCTATTAAAACATTTTCCAGCCCACTTAGGCTTATTGAAGCTGTGGAAAAATTGGGAACTCACATTTCTCACTCTAGGATGTGGAAAGTTTAAATTACAAGAAGATGGAAAGGAAGGAAAGCCATGGTTTAGTTGTGGCTAATCTGAAGTTATTGGTATTTCTCAATTTAAGAAAATACAGGGGAAAATCGAACAAAAGGATGGGGATTGTAACATAACTGCCATTAATTTATGTACCAAAAGAGATGGAAAAAGAGGGTGTTCTTAAAGCTCATACAAATGAAGAGAAACACTAAACTATGTACTTCATTTGTTATTACAATATTTACTGAGTAGCCTCTCCACATGTGCATATAAAAGGGTGTTATAAAGTCAATTGACTGTTCCGAACATGTCAATATCAAATGAATTGGAAGCTATCTCTTGGACGTTAGAATTGCTACCATTTATTGAATGTTCCTCATAGTCTGGGTACTGTTCAAGGCAATTTACATGTTATTTCATTAAATTCCTCTAGAAGCTCTGTGAAGTATCATTACCCATATAGAATAGATGAGAAAATTGAGCTTGAGAGGTTAGTAACTAATTCAAGGACATATGTGTAAGAATTAGAAGGACCAGGCTTAAATCCATATGTCTCTCTGATAGAGTCCATGCTCTTTCTACGGTGCCATGCTCACTCTGTCACCTTTATCTGTAGCTTGATGAGGAATACAAAGTCTTCTGAGGACATGGAAACCAAGTTAGTACTCTGGAGGGAAGATGGCTACATAAAAGGATTTAAGAAGCTAACACAAAACAGCCCGGGATACAAACACCTAGCAAAATACTTGCCCTGACTTGTTCAATGTTATGGTGTTGTTGATAGAAAACAAGGAGAGAGGAAGGCAGGCATAAGATGGATAGATAATTGGCCAAGTAGGAAGGTTTTCCTCTTTCTTTGAATGAAGTTTACAGGGATCTGTGTGGAATCCCAAATTTCAAAGAAATGGAGGGAAACTTGCACAGCTATGGTCATGCCAGAGATAGGGCTCCTGTCAGAATGGAATAGGCACATTCCATCAAGACGTGAGAGTCAGGGATCTGTTCCTGAAACTCTTCAGAGAGAATGCATCCTTATCCCTTCACTCATTTAAACTGGGAAAAGCATTTAAAAATTGGGATTTCAAAGGTTTGGAATATGTATGTATCTCTTATGATGGCCTGTTTTGTCATTTACTTCTGTTAAACTTTCAGGCTGTCTCTGTGTTAAAATGTTAGCCAGGATTCCTATAGAGCGGGGGTCCTCAAACTACGGCTCATGGGCCACATGCGGCCTGCCAAGGACATTTATCCGGCCTGCCAGGTATTTTTGCCTCCACTGCCTGTCCTGTTTAGCAGCAGACTCATCCCGGGCCCGCAAAATCTGTTAGCAGAAAAACCACTGGTTGCATTCCCAAACAAAACGTGTAGATTCACTGGAAAAGTTGCAGAAGGAGTTCCAATTTAGATTTAAAGAACTTCATCTCCATGAACAGGACATACAGCTTTTCCATAACCCATTTTCTATTGACATTGAAAATGTGGAGGTCAGTCCCCGAAGTCGCCACCCTGGCTGCCCCTCTGCAAGCTGCTCTGGCGCCACCTCGGCGGGCCTCTCCGGCAGGTGGGAACCAGGCACTGATGGGTGCAGTGGGGGTAGCCGAGCGCTCCTGCGGCTCCAGCTCTGTGCAGGTGGTGACTTTCCATCTTCTCCATGGGGCTGGCCAGCAGCGCCTGGATGCTCTAAGAACGTTTCCACTGTTGCTGGAGGACACACACAGTGGGATTCAGAATTCCTGGAGAATTGCCTTTGTGAGAAGCTGGAAGTATTTCTTTAAATTCCATCTCTTATGGCAGCACCTATAGTTCAGCGAGTAGGGCGCTGTCCCCATATACCAAAGGTGGCAGGTTCAAACCTGGCCCCAACCAAACTGCAAAAACAGAAAAATAGCCAGGTGTTGTGGCGGGTGCCTGTAGTCCCAGCTACTTGGGAGGCTGAGGCAAAAGAATTGCCTAAGCCCAGTAGTTGGAGATTGCTGTGAGCTGTGTGACATCACAGCACTCTACTGAGGGTGATAAAGTGAGACTCTCTCTCTAAAAAAAATAAAAAATAAATAAATAAATAAATTCTATCTCTTAGTTTTTCAAAGAAATATCAAGAAACCATGAACAACATTAGCAACGAAGAGTTTGACTGCCACTTGCTTGATGAAGGTTTCACTGCCAAGGACATTCTGGACCAAAAAAATCAATGAAGTTTTCCTCTGCTGATGATAAGGATGCCTTCTATGTAGCAGACCTTGGAGATGTTCTGAAGAAACACCGAAGATGGCTAAAAGCTCTTCCTCATGTCACTCCCTTTTATGCAGTTAAATGTAATGACAGTAGAGCCATTGTGAAGACCCTTGCTGCCATTGGGACAGGATTTGACTGTGCTAGCAAGACTGAAATACAATTGGTACAAAGTCTCAGGGTGCTTCCAGAGAGGGTTATCTATGCAAATCCTTATAAGCAAGTGTCTCAAATTAAGTACGCTGCCAATAATGGGGTCAGATGATGACTTTTGACAATGAAGTCAAGTTGATGAAAGTTGCCAGAGCAC
>CAUYRH010181375.1:0-13431 GCA_963574655.1 Perodicticus potto | reverse complement strand
AGTGGACCTTGATGCAGAGTAGGGAGGTGTTAATGCTTTATTTACTTCCATAGAAGCCCTCTCAGTTTTACCTCACCCATTTTATTGGTGAAGAAACCGAGTCTCAGAGGGGCTCAGCCTGGGGCCCAGCTGGGACCCATGTCCACTTGGATGAAGAATGAAGGGATACTTACCCAGCCCAGCAGTGGGTAGAGGTTACATTTTGCTGTGACAGTTATTCCTTTTTTATGTGATTTTCACATATTTTGCTACTGAAGTTTAAAAAGTCATCTTATTGAAGATTAAGTTCATAACACTGCAACAGTTGAATTATGTGGATTTAGTTAAATAAAATAATATCTAAGAATAACTTCGGGTCTATAGCTCTTCTGATCTTCTCAGACAGTGATGGGGCAGGGACAGGAGATGTTTAGTCTAATGGGAAGGGAGGGAGGGTGGGAGGCTGGTTATCACCGAGGCTCTCATCTGAGAATTAAGTCATATCTGCCGTATCTGCTGATGCCTCTTCCCTGAGCATGGAATCAGTGGTCCCGGCCCTGCTGTGTCCAGCTGCAGTTTCCCTGAAGAGACAAGAGCTGGAGCATGCCCACTTCTTCTCTGCCTCAGAGGACCGCCTCCCAGTTTCCCAGCTGGTCTCAATCTCCTAACGGCTGGAGACATCAACCACACCACCTCCAAGCACCTGCCCTAAATTTGTATATTGTTTATTCTCTTTACTAAGGTGTTAAGATTGCTGTCAAGATTCAAAAACATTTCCTGCTAAAATGTTTTAGCAGAGCAGCACGGTGGTGTGTGTGTGTGTGTGTGAGCCGTTCCTAAGTCACATGACCTATTATGCCATTCACCTCCCATCATCCAGGATGTCAATTAGGTGGCATCCAGCATATATCAAGCACCGTCCCAAGCACTTTATATATCTATATATATCTTCACTCACTAAGTCTTCAAGACACCTGTAATAAGTAGGTACTATGGGTATCCCTACTTAGGTACTATGGGTGAAGTGCAGCACAGGGAAATTAAGTAACTGGGCCAAAGAAATTCAGGGAATCATAGTGGAGCCAGGATTGGAGACCCCAGGCAGCTTTGCACCAGGAGCACCTCTTGCCTGGGATCATTGCAGAGGTGGCAGTGAGGAAATCCCCTCCCTCCTGGAGCTGCCATTCCAGGGAGGACCATACCTTCCTCACGCTCTAACAGCTCCAGAGAAAATTGCTCTAGGGGATGCTAAAGGGAAGAGCTTGGAGACACAAGGACCCTGCTGGCCTCTCCTCTGCATTTGCTCAAGGCATACAATGGGCACAGACACATTTTTGTCGTGGTAGTTGAACTGAAACCCAATCTTTCATTTTTTTTTTTTTTGCTGGTGCCAGGCTGGTGCCCTGCTCCTTTGAGCCAAAGGCGCCGCCCCCCAATCTTTCATTTTACAGCCCAGACATCTGAGGGCCCTGCAGTTGTTATCTTGCCCAGAGTCCCACAGGTGGTCTTGGGAGATGGAGCCCAGCCCCAATCCTGGTGCTTCCCCCTGGGCAGTTCTCACGGCACTACAGTTCAGGCTGCTGAGCCTCTGTGAGGGCCACGGGCAGAGGGAAGGGAGAGACGGAGGAGGGCAGGGCCAGGAAGAGAGAGGACAGGGGTGTGGGGAAAGAGAGGGGGATAGGAGGGCAGGTGTGTGGGGAAAGGGAGGGGGATAGGAGGGCAGGGGTGTGGAGAAAGAGAGGGGGGCAGGACAGGGGTGTGGAGAGAGGGGGCAAGAGGACAAGGGTGTGGAGAAAGAGGGGGGGTAGGAGGACAGGGGCTTGGGGAAAGAGTGGGCAGGAGGGTGGGGCATCAGGAAAGAGGTGGGGTAGGAGGGCAGGAGCATCCGGCAGGTGCTGCCAACGCAAACTGGATGACAGAGGGGCTCCTGTCTAACTTGTCCGTTGGCACCACAAGCACACCTTCTGACACTTTGATAGTTTCCTTCCCAAAACAGGTTGTATTTTCCCCAGATGGCCACACTGACAGATCTGTCCCAACCCACATTCTCATTCCTCTCACTTCTGAGGCTGGGGGTCAAAGGGCACGCCCACACTGGCTTTCTTTCAGGACACCTCTGGTGACCCAGCCGCCATGTTGAACGGAAGCTCACTCTCAAGGAGACGCGGTGTGCAGGTGTTTCAGCTGTTGGCCCAGCTGAAGTTTTTGCAGACGGCCACTGCAGGCCACCAGCAGCACCCACAGATGCCTGAGCACATCTGCATCTTTGGATGATCCCGGCCCCCAGACTTTGAAGCCTCCTGCTGAGGCCCCAGTCACGGTGGAGCAGAACCAAGCCATCCTCATAGTGTCCTGACGGAATTCTTCACCCACAGACATTCTGGGAGCTCCAAAACAATATTGTTGATTTAGGCCATGACGTTTGGGGCAATTTGCTAGGAAACAGTGGAGCTGGTCCATCTCTCTACGGTCCTCCCACCTTGAAGACAGAGACAAGCTGGCCGGGCTTCCCTGGCAGTGGGACACAGGCATTCAGCTGGGGTGTAGCCTACCCAGTAACTGAGAACAGAGCTTTTGGTTGGGAGAGAGACCATCTGCAGGAGCTGTCCCGGGGAGTGAGTGAATAGCCAGCCAGGGTCCTCTCGGGGCGGTGGGTCAGGGTTGGTGGTTCCGTCTAGAGGGCTGTATGTACCCTGGCTAGCACAGGGGGTCTCCCTGGGAGAAGTTCAGTGGTATAATCTGGGTGTCATTCCAGGCTGTGTCGCCTCCAAATCAAATTTCTGACCCTGAAGATTTTTCAGGTGACATCTGTACATTCCCTTTGAGTCGCAATATCCAGAGTGAGCTCGGTTGTCTGTAAGCAAGGACGCTGTCTTGAGCACCTGCCGTCTGGCTGATGTGGTCCTGCTGGTTGCCTGTTTGTTGTTGCGGCCGTTCACTGCCAGTACCCATTGTGCATGTGCCCTCTCCCTGCTTCTAGTTTCTCAAAGCCTGGGCTTCCGTCACCACCCCGTGCGCTGTTTTCCACCCAAACCTAGCTTGTGATGGCAAGAGGGGTTCTTGTCTACCAACGAGGATCAATTAGTAGAAGCGGCCAGCAGTGCCGTGTTGGGGGATGTGCACTGGCTTAGATGAGTGTGTGCTCATCAGTTGGATATCAGAGGTAAGTGCAGGGGTGGGGAGAGGCATTCTAAACACCAGTCTGTCTTTGACTTAACTACAAGAAGTCTGGGATGAAATACTTAGGCAAAACTAATTGATATGCAATTTGAAATAACATATAGCTCCCTGGGCGTATTGCACATTTTAAAATAAGACATCTTGTATTAGTCAGAAGACTGGTTAGGCTGTTTTAACAAAAAGCTATCCAGAGGCTCCAACCAGAAGTTGGTTTTTCTCCTATGTGACCAGACAGGGGGTGAACACAGCCTCTATGGGGGCTCCAGCTTCTGCCTTTCCCTGATTGAGACGATGACTGTAGTTAAATGACCTGGAGTCACACACCCCCTTTTACTCATTATCCTGCTGCATGTTGGCGCCAAGGAGCCCAGGAAATGTAGTCCTCAGCTGGGTCATGTGGGTCCGGTTTAAATCCACAGGGCTGTGTGGACAACAGGGCCTGACAGGAGTCTTTGCCACACGTACTTTCCCAGGTGGTCTTATGACAGCAGAACTTGAGAGAGCAAAACTGTAATATGTGGGAATCTGATCGTGTGCGCACGCCATCCTGTCAGGCTCTTCCTGCAGCCGGCACCCAAGTATCCTGCACTCTGCCCTTTCAAATGGGACGAAACATCCTGCCCAGAAGAATTAGCACCGCGTTGTTATCTCCTCTTGGGTTAGACGTGGCATTTGCCTTCTTGTGTATGCTGGGCTCTACATGGTGACCATGAGGAGTGGTGGTGCATGTTGAGGGGAAAGGGATTCCCTTGCAAGGCAGCTTCCTGGGGTGGGATTGGCACGGGGACTTTGGATACGGCGTGGCCAGTCTCATGGTGGGGCCGGGGGAACCGCTGCTGGGGAGAGGGGGTCAAGGCGGGTGTGGGTGGCAGGTTCTCAGAGTCTCCTCAGAAACCCAGATGGACTCATTCCAGTTCTCAGAGTCTTACTTATTCCTAATCTGCCCTGTAACTCTCACATCAAAGGTTTGACAAAGCTGTGAATTCAATCATTTTATAATTCTGCAACCTCAAGAATCAAATTTTGGAACTGATTTTCAGCTGTGTCAGTTGGGCAGCTCTGCGTTATGGTCATCTTTTAGGGCCCTCTCAGAGTGTTTCACCTGTTTTAACTCTATTTTCCCTCTCATGGCTGTAGGATGGTTGCCACGTACAGGCAATCACAACTATTCTTCCTTTCTTTTTAAAAAGTAATCAGTTTTTAAAACCGGCAAATTAAAAACTGTTTTGTTGACTCCAGTTGAGTTGGGAGCTCCAGCCTCTGCAGCCCGAAGCAGCCCGGTCTCTGCCACATCGACGACTTCCCTGCCACGTGGCTGAGTGTAGTGGAACTTGCCAAAGCTTTCCTTTCAGTGTGTCCTGCTTCTCAGCTGACCACAGGTGGTGACAGTGATGGGCCTGTAATGCCACTACTTTCCACTGGCGCTGACACCATCAGTAGGTTTAAGGTGCCAAAATTAGTCATCCTAATCTTTAAAGCCACACCCAGAACGGAGCCCAGAATTAGTCAGAGTCCAGTCACAACATGGACAGAGGCTAGGTGTTTTAACAGAAGAATTTGTCAAGAATTCAAGTAATTTGTCATAAAGATGCTGAAATCTTCAAGGAACAGAGAAAGAAATGGGCTGCCGAGGAATCTGAGAGAAGATCGTCAGAGAGTTCTAGCCGAAGTGCAGAGCCTCCCTGGGGCTGTGCTCCTGTCAGGGCAGGAGTGGCTACAGTGTTGTCACTCTCCAGGGACTATTGGAATCCACAGTTCCCCCTCACCAGCACCACTGCAGTGCTGGCAGGAACCCGCGATCACGGCAGAGCCCAGTCACTAATGCCCGACCTCCACGCGTTGGGTGGTCAGAGGCAGATGCAGTGGGCTCGTGGTGTCTGCAGACCCCCGTGAGCCGTCTTCCTGATGATCTCTCAGTGGTTCCTCTTGGGCTCTGCTGTACTCAGCCTTCTGAGCAGAGAAGGGACCTGAGATGGCTTTTGTAATTATGGGATGTAGATTTTCCCTGGCAGTTGAAGGAATCCTTGAGCGATAGAATGAGTCATACATTCCTTTCTGAAGAAGAAAGTGCTTGGTCCTAAAGAGATTTCCAGAGATAATAATCTCATTTTTTCTGTCCTTTTCATCTTTGCTCGAGGCAAAGACAGTTACTTTCTGGTTGTGTGGAAGTATAAAATGACATCTGATATTGCTTGTCAAGGTGGTGTCTCTATTCAGTGCTACCTTAAATATTAGGTCCAAATATAGCATTCTAGCGAGGAAGTCAGCTCTGCTTCCTGACACGGCTGTGGGGTAGTGAGTGGAATAGTATAATTAGTTGAAACTGAGAACATGTATTATATTTATATGAAGCATTTTCAAAGCTATTATATTTATGTGAGGCATTCTCAAAGCTTGGAATGTGATGGGATTTTTTTAATCTTTTGCGATTTGCCTTATCAGCACTTTATGGCAGCAAATGTTGCATTGCTCCCGTGTCAACTTTGAAAAATGTAATTAAAAAATTAGTTCTGCAAACTTGGTACTCCAAATAGCATTTTATTTTAAAAACTGTTTTAAATAGAGGGTTAGAGTAAAGGGCACAGATCTTAATCGTATAACTCATGGGTTTTGAAAATGCTTTTAGCTGTGTGATAACTTATACCCCAATTCAGGCATGGGATATTTCCATCATGTTCCTTTCCTGTCAAGTCCACTCCACCCCTTCACCAGAGACACCCTTTGTGTTGATTTCTGTTACCATAAATTCATTTGGCTTGGTTTTTAATTTCAGGTGAACAGAATGATTTGGCGTGGACTCTTATATCCAGGTTCCATTAATCGATATATAATCGGCATATGATCTCATAGTAAGATCAGTTCACATTGTTGCATGTGTCAGTAGTTTGTGTTTGTTGGTTAGTAATATCCTTTGTATGACTGCCCCGACTTGTTTATGCACCTTCCCATCAAGGAACATTTGGGATGCTTCTGGTTTTGACTATAGTGTACACAGCTGCTAGGAACCCTTGTCTTCTTGAACACTTATTTTCACCTCCCCTGAATCAATACCAAGGAGGGGAATAGTTACTTAAAAGGCTAGGCAGATGGAGGTTTAACTTTATAAGAAGCTTCCAAACTCTTCCAAGTTCATTGTACCACTTTATATTCCTACCAGCAAAACCTCTAGAAAACCAGAAACTTGGTCCATCAGTGGACCTGAAACTTGGATAAATCCTTGAAAGACAATAGCAGTTAGAAGCAGATGGTCAGAAAAAGTAGCCCAGAATATCCACGATGGAAGTTATTCCCGAGGGTGGAGCTGTTCCAGAGTGAGTGGAGGTAAATGACAGGGACTCGAGATCATCACCAAGATGACCCTGGCCGTACCCTCTGGAGATGCACATGCCCTTAGGAGGAGGTGTGGGTGCAGCTAGGAACCCCAGGAGGAACAAGAAGCTCCTGGTGACAGCAGAACTGATGACAAGTACCAGTTCTCTCCTCTGGAACTGTACCTCTCATCTCCCACCACAGAAGACAAGACAGTCAGAATCTGCCTTCCCCAACTGTGAGCAGGGATTCCAAATACTTAAATATTCACAGAAAACAAACCACACCCAAGCATTTGAGGAAAAGCAACCTGAACCAAAGAACTAACACTCAAGAAAAGATAGAGGAACAAAAAGAAAGAGACGGGGGGGAGGGAGGAGAGATTAGTTTTAAAATATACAAGGAATATTTTCAAGAGAGATGTGAGATTAAATTTAGTCTCTTTCAGTGGGTAGCATTTCTGAATACATTCTTATTGAACAATTGAATATGTGCATAAATGAATTAATCCAGGAATGAATATTTAAATAGAAAAGGCTGTGCCCTAATCAAAGCAATCCCCACTAAATATACTGCATTTCTAGAAATGTTATTTGTGCAGACTTTTTCCTGTGGGGACTCAGGTGCTACATATGGGGTGGGGGGCTGCCCCAGTTCTCATTCGAGTCATCATTTTGTTGCTGTTGTTACCCTCCTAATTTTATATGGCCTGCACTGGCCTACCTACCTGCTTTTGCAGCAGGCCATTCTCAACGTGTCTGTGCTTGTGAAGTCCTATGCTTTGAGAGAAGTGACAGCACAAATAGGCCATGTATGGAAGAGAAGCCACCACTGATGGCCTCACGGTGGGATGAGTTGTGACTGCAGCAAAGACCACGGCCAGGCCTCAGCCTCGCTGAGCTCAGTGTCTTCCCAGAGTCCCTGGCACAGGGTTTAGGGAAGAGTTTCATCCTCAGTAGATGACAGCAGACAATTTAGACCTCAGGAGAGCCGTGGCATGGAATTCTTTCAAATACTCAGAACAGGCTGAGGGTGGGGAAGAATAAATAAACTTAAGTCTAGCTTAATTTAGATTGACTGATAACTTTGGGGGAAAAAATGGGAAAACCTTAACATGTCAAACAACGGTAATTTCATTGGAACTCAGGGTCACAATTGAGGTAGGCGGCTCCTCCTGCCCCATCTTGGTTTTGGGATCTGATAGTCTTCCCAAGTGCAAAAGTGTTTGTTTAGTTGAAGGAAAGCTAGATATATAGGGTGGGTGATAAGGGTGATTAGAGCCCTCAGACTTTTTTCTTTTTTTTTGAGACAAAGCCTCACTATGTCACCCTCAGTAGAGTGCCATAGCATCACAGCTCACAGCAACATCAAACTATGGGGCTTAAGCAATTCTCTTGCCTCAGCCTCCCAAGTAGATGGGAATATAGGCACAGCTACTTTTGAGCACAACACCCAGCTATTTTTTTGTTATTGTTGTCATTGTTGTTTACCAGGCCCTGGCTGGGATTGAACCCACCAGCCCTGGTGCATGTGACCAGTGCCCTAACCACTGAGTACAGGTGCAGAGCCAGAGTCTTCAGATGTTTATTTTAGGGTAAATGATATTTTGGGACAATCAGATGTTGATTCTGAGTTGTGAGGTTCATTTCGTCTTTTACCTTGTTAAAAATGTAAATTTTCTGAGGCAGGAAGATGGAATGACTCTAGGAGTTCATGACCAGCCTGGGCAATATGAAAAGTAATAAAATTTTAATTATAACCATTTATGCAAGATATCTGTGTATTTTGGACACATGGGATGTGTGAGTGGGCCGGAACACACACAGGCACAATTCACTGAAAGTAAATGAACTCTCTTTGGAAATGTCTACGATGCCCCATGCTCATATTTGAAAGGTGGTAGATTTTAGTGCACACTGATTCTGTGACATTCTTTTCCTCTTTGCCTCAAACTTTTGTCACCCTTTCTTGAAACCAGCTCATGTAACAACAAAACTAGCCCTTTGCTGCTCTGGAGGCACCAAGCAGGGTCGGTGCCCAGCCCTGGGGTTGCCTGGTCCTCCCTGAGATGTGACACTTGCCCATGTTACGTCACCCTTCAGACCTTTCCAGTGCTTTTTGTCTCGGCATGTAATGGTACTGGGCCACATTAACCCTTTTTGTCCAGGAGGTGGTGACTGGTGAGTGAGCGCCAGAGTAAATCGTCCTTTGATCCTGAAAAGGCTCAAGTTAGCCCAATAGCCCTCGCCCTTCCTACACGCAGGGCACTGTGGTATTTTCTCACGTGTCCTGCCCTCATCTGGTCCAGGATATTCTATCATTTCATTCTTTTAGAAAATGCTGAATTGATTTCATCCCTTTCTAGCGTCCTTTGTTGCGCCATGTTTAAATTCCACTAATGAAGTGGAAGCTTCCCTCCTTCACACACAGCACAAAACGTTTGATTCTGTGAAACATTCTGCAAGCAGGAAAGCAATGCTGTGGGCTGTGGCTGGGACGCTGGACATGAAGCCGTCTTCTGAACAAAGGGACTGGGCCCGGTAGGACATCAGGAACAATCACAAGTTGTTCCTAACATGTCCGGAATTCCCCTGCCCCTGAGCTGTGAGCTGCCTGGAGCCCAGCCTGTCCCCACCTGCCCCGTTGTGTGGGAGGGCACAGCAGCCCAAATGCTTTCTTTTGCCCTTTGCATTCACAAGTAGCTGTGTGTGTGTTGGGGGTGGGGGGGCGGAGATTATAATGTTTCCCTCTGAGTCTTACCACTTTGCAACCTCATCTTTTCTGAGAAAATATATATATATATATATATATTTTTAGTGTTGCCTTTTTGTCTAAGCCAGCAATTTTTTTGAAAAGATATTTATTCTGAGTTAGCCTCCACAGAATAAAAAATTAGGTAATTTAAAAAGATAGATATTACTTTCCCAAAACAGATAAGGCACAAGTTGTACACATATATATTTTAAAAGCAATTACCATCTGCCTAATAGAGGGGAATAACTCTGTTGGAAATGAGGTTTATTGTGTAGTTTTATAATTAGGATTTCTCCGAACAGAATAATATCCTTATCAGAATTCATGAAGAACGTCTTCTAATATTTTCCTTTTATTTCCAAACTCATTACATAAACAGCACTTTGGTTTTCAGCTAGAGGAATTTAGAATGTTGTCTTGCAGGGCAGAGCATTTGTGAAGATGTTTATGTTTTCTACAAGGTTTTGTGAGGTGGAGGAGCGGCTGCAGTTGAGGCATGGCCCCTTTTTGATCAATGTCATGCATTTTACCTGCATCAAGGGCAGAGGTTGAACTGCCTGCTTGTTCTGGCCCCACGGCCAGTTCCAGGCTGAGTGGGACGCACAATCCTTCCAAGGCTACCAGTGGTCTAGCAGGAGTACCGGAGCCCGGCATGGTGACATGCACCTGTAGGAAGTGTTCTGCCGGGGCAGAAGGATGGCTGGAGCCTAGGGCTTCAAGGCTGTAGTGTGCTGTGATCACCTGTGAATGGCCACGGCACTCCAGCCTGGGTGACGGAGTGAGACAGCATCTCTAAAATACAAGTAACCAAACAAATAAACATGCATGATTTCCCATGTTAAGGGTAGGATTATGTAATCCTGAAATCCACATTTTAAAGCCCTAACCCCCAGCACCTCAGAATGTGACTGCATTTGGAAACAGGGCCTTTAAAGAGGTAATTAAGGCTAAACAAAGTCAGGGGAGTGTGTCTCCTTGACTTGTCCTGACTGGTCTCCTTGTAAGAAGAGGCGAGGAGGACACAGGCACAGAGGGATGACCACGTGTGCACATGGGGAGAGGACACTGTCTACATGCCGGAGAGGCCTGAGAAACCAAGCCTGCCAATATCTTGATCCTGGACTTTCAGCCTCCAGAATTGTGAGACAATAAATCTCTGTGATTAAGGCCCCAGCAAACTAATACACCTCCCTCAAGGAGTCAGTTAACCCAAGTGGCATTTCGTGCAACATGGAAGGCAGGCGTCTGGGCATGGCCCCTCGCCAGCTAGACGACCGTGGTGTCCATTGCAACCTTGTTCCCTGGCAGTTGCAGTTCATGGTGTGAAATACAGGCAGGCCCTGGACTTGGAAGGGGTGTGTCCTCAAGGCTCACTTTCAAGTCTGTTGGAGAACAAACTGTATTTGTCCTAAAAATCACTGTTATACACTGCTAGTAGGTATCCAGGTAACCATACAGTGGCTTTTTAAGTCTTAAAGTATGGATTTATTTCCTGGACATCCTGTGCCCTATCCCATGACCCATCAGACAGACAGACAGACTTAAGCCCTTAGAGGCTAACTTGCTCTCTGTTTTGCTGGCACCACTGGCTTCCCTCACCGAGGATATGGTGCTGGAACTCGGGGAGACTCCAGAGGAAACTGGGACAGGAGGTGCAGCAATGTGGGGGACCTGGAAGGCTGTCTTTGCCCCTTTATTTGAGAGCACCCATTTAATAGCTGGTTTTGCTTATTCTTGCTGATGCCACTCAGGGCAGGGTCTCACCTTCTCGCCGTTGGGCCCCTCCTCTATGCCAAGCAGGGAGCTGGTGCCTGCAGGTGCTCAGTGAGGATGTGAGAACTGTCCTGAGGATGAGAATGAGGTCTCGGGGGAAAAGAGGTGAGGGGCTTTGGCCAGAGGACTTTGGCACCCCAACTCCTATTGAAAGGTGCAGGGCCCACCCCTAAGGCTCTGGGAAGAGAGGAAGTAGGCAGCACAAACTGGGGGGAGGACAGTCACCCAGCCCAGGCTGTCCCTGGGGTCTGGGGAGTTGGCTTCCACCCAGAGATTAAAACTTGGGATGAAACAGAACTGGTTGCGGGAGTTGTCCTGTGCCTTCTAGGATGTTGAGAAGCACCCCAGGCCTCTCCCCACTAGACACCAGAAGCCTAGGTGTAAAAACCAAAAATGTGTCTAGACTTTGCCCAGAGCCTCCTGTGGACAAAATCCCCTGATTGAGGACCACTGTTTAGCCTAAAGGCACTGAACTTCTTGTCGTGAACTCCAGACACCACCCCCGCAGCTGCTTGTCCTGACTTGTTGCTGTCAACCTGTTTGTGCAAAGAGAGGAATAGGCTCTTGAACAGAAATCCACCTGCCAAGAATGACTTTGGGACTGAATAGTTTCGTTAGAAATCTGGGTGAAAGGATGTGGTTTGAGGCCATGTTGACATCTAAGCAAATAATCGGTGCTGAGAATTTTCTGTGTCCTTAATTCCTCTGTTCATTCTTAATTCTCTGTCTATATTACAGATGTCAGTTGAGTCAAGATATGTGTCTATCAGTAGATCTGTTGACCCATCCACCCATCCATCTATCCATCTGTCAGAGGCCTGAAGGGCCCTTGTCTCAAAAAGCAAAAGGCTAAATGTCTCAGTCAAGGGCAGAGAGACTTAAAACCTCTACCATGGTCTACTCTGAAAGATTGTATGTATGTGTATTTCAGTATCAATAGCTATAATTTGTAATGTGTATAATATATAATATTTATATATGATATGCATACACACATACATTAACATCAGTGATAGAATCAAATACTCTAGGTGTATGTTGTCCAGTGAACGGAAGCACAGACTTCACATATGTCAAGGAGAAGAAGACATGATTCCTATTCTCAAGGACATTTTAATCCAGTAGGTCATAGTATGTGAATTAAAGTTGTGTATTTTTAACAAAAGAAGGAGTGAGAAACAAGAACATTATTAAATATACATTTTTTTCTTTTCTTTTTTTTTTTTTTTTTTGAGACAGAGTGTCACTCTGTCCCCTGTGACATTACAGCTCATAGCAACCTCAAACTCTTGAGTTTAAGTGATTCTCTTGCCTCAGCCTCCAGAGTAGCTGAGACTACAGGCACCCATCAAAACATCTGGCTATTTTATTTTTTTTTTAATTTATTTTTAGAGACTGGATTTCACTCTTGCTCAGTCTGGTCTTGAACTCTGAGTTCATGCAATCCGTCTGCCTCCCAGAGTGCTAGGATTACAGGTATAAGCCACCACCCAGCTTAAAGATGCATTATGCTGTGGAGGACGATGATGGATTGCTAATTGGGAGGCTTACTTCCTCGTGAAGACTTGTTCCCTGTGTTCTTTGAGCTGGTGTTTCCCTTCCTTCAGCAGCTCAGGCCTTGGTCTCCTCGATCAGTGGATGTTTTCCTTTCCAGCTTTTGGAAGTCCTTCCTTGGTCTTATTCAGTGAGGAATTTGGGACTCCTACACTGGTTGAAATCACCTAATCTATTCTACTTTCTTTCATTACTTACACATTTTTGAAATTATTTGTCATTCTTTTGCTTGTCTGAAGGACTTTTCCCTTATTGTGTAAATGTTTGAGTCCAGTTGGTAAATTTAATGAGCTGTTGTTTGTTTGAGGCTTGATAAGCAAGCCACCATTTAACTAGGGTTTTTACTGCACAAGGAATGACAACAGTTAAGCTCCGGTACTGCCAAGTTTGACCCATGGCTCACCAAATATCACAATACACTTGGAAATATTTTTATTGGAAACTGCCTTTTACTCACCAGTTTTCCTCTGCATCCCATTGTTTACAAGCCATATCTGTCTTTAACTCTCCATATTTAATCTAGTTCCAAAGTCAAATTATTTTGAGGTTATTTTGGGTCTAAGCAGGTCTGCTGCTAGTTCATTTTTCAGGTATGAAAACTATGCTGTTCACTTTCCATGCGCCATTTCCCCTTCATGCCAAATGACGAATTCCAGCAAATCAAAACTTGTCAGGAAAGTGATCTTTATATTTACATACTCAAAACAAGCAGGCCATTTAAAAACTCTTCCTTTTAACTCATCCTTTTGCCCTAAGAGTTTCTTTTAATTCATCCTTTTAACTTGAGCAGTAAAAGCTTCATTCATTCATTCAACATTTGTTGCATGTGACAGATTATGCTAGGCTTTGATGATTGGAAGGGAAGGAAGGGAGGGAGGGAGG
>CAUYRH010181373.1:0-37251 GCA_963574655.1 Perodicticus potto | reverse complement strand
GTCTCCATCTTTCTTTAAGGCTGCATAATCGGGTTAGCTCTTTTGAATGAGCAAAGAATCATTTAAGTTACCTCAAGTAATGGGTATTTTTTTGCAAGGTGGCCCAGAATTCCCTTAACAGCCTGTCTCATGATAAAGAGCAGGAATTAAGGAAAGCTCCCTGGCCAATCACTAGTTCTTGAATTCTTACTCCAATAAAAATCACTTCATACCCACTCTTCCCTATATCTGAAGGCTTTCTCTGAAAATACAGAACCTGCTCCCGCCTCATCCTGCCAGGCTTTTGCCCTTATTGGCTTCCTCTATACCCCTGTGGTCTACTCAACTTCAGCTTCAACTTCCACCACAAACTCCTTCTCACCATGTCTCTTATTTGATGGGTGTTTTTTATACGTTCTTTATGCTAGGCTGGCTTTCTATCTGCTTGATCTGTTGATTACTCAGTGACTTGTTTATAAGTGACCTGATGGTAGATTTGTCAATTTCTTATTGTGGTTTTGCTGAGTTTAGTTTTATACTGTATTTGGAGACTATTTTATTACTTGTATTCAGTCTAGAATTGTTATTTTTCCTGCTGAATTTAACCTCTTGGTTAAAGTAATGACCATCTTTTACCTTTATTTACCCCAAGATATTTTTCCTTTTCAGCTGATATTGATAAAGCTATCCAGGTTTTTATTAGTTAGTATTTGCTTGTATATGTCTTTTATTTTAACTCTTAGGGTACCACTTATAAATAGCACATACCTGGAGTTTAGGGGTTTTGTTGATTGTTTCATTAATTTTTTATAACTGATATTTTTTGTCTTTTCACTGGAGAATGTAATCCCTTCACATTTATTGTGAGTTCTGATTTATTTGGATCCATTTCAAATATGTTATTTAATAAGAAAAACCTGCTTTTTGGAACACTTTTTCAAATTTATTAAGGCTGTAGAGCACATGTTAAGTCATGATGCCTTTTTTAGAATATCATAGAATATTAACCTTAGGTTAACCACATTCATATTTCACATGAAATTGTATGCACTCTTCTACTAGAATGTAGTTTACCTAAAGAATAGGTAATATACTAAGGGGTTTTCAAAGAAAAAGCTAAATTTGAGAACATTCTACCTATTAACCTAATTTCCTTCTGAACTATAGGGAAGGATCACCATTTTTGGCCTTTCTATCTCAGCATCTTGGTTCAGATTGCTGAAGCAGCTACTAGATATTACACAAGAAATCATAAATACCTGAAATATAAATAGGTCTAAGGGGCTTTACATACCTCTGTAGATGGTATCGCATAATGAGTTTTGGAGTCAGATCAATCTTGCTTTAAATCCTGGCTCTGCCATTTTCTACTGGCTGAACATGAGTATGTTTTTGTTTTTGTTTTTGTTTTTTGAGACAGAGCCTCAAGCTGTCACCCTGGATAGGGTGCTGTGGCATTACAGCTCACAGCAACCTCCAGTTCCTGGGCTCAAGCGAGTCTCCTGCCTCCGCCTCCCAAGTAGCTGGGACTACAGGCGCCCGCCACAACGCCCAGCCATTTTTTGGTTGCAGCCATGATTGTTGTTTGGTGGGCCCGGGCTGGATTCGAACCCACCAGCTCAGGTGTACATGGCTGGCGCCTTAGCCCGTTGAGCCACAGGCGCCGAGCCAACATGAGTATGTTTTTAAATCTCTCTGATCCTCATTCTCCTTATCTATGAAATAGGATAAAAATAACAACTTTCTCATGGGGTTATGTAATGATTAAGTGAATTGATGGTCATAAAATGCTTAATGCAGTTATTGATAAGCCAATACTTTTTGGAATTCTCACTTTCTCCCTAAAACAGAAATGATAATGCTTCCCCTAACCCATCTCAAATATGTATTGTTCAGTTCAAATGTAATCAGTTTTTGAGCATTCATGATAGGAATATGAAAGGAACATGGTCACCAAAACACAAAATAGTAGGTAAGTTAAAATTTAATAATTGATTCTAGAATATGTTCTTTTTTCTTATGCTGATTTATCCTCCTAATTATATTTTGCTTAGGATAAAATTAAAATCTGTTTTTATTTCTTCAAATTACACCAGCAGCTGGCAGGAATATGTAGCCCAGATAATTATAATGTAGTAAAAGAAGTCATTTGGAATTAAAATTTTACTATAATTAATTGGCAAAATAGAAAATAAAATGCTGGTTTTATAGCTATTTGTTGCAGTCATTTATATTGTTTTAGAAATCTCTACTATCGGGGCAGCGCCTGTGGTGCAAAGGAGTAGGGTGCCGGCCCCATATACTGGAAATGGCAGGTTCAAACCAGGCCCTGGCCAAAACCAGCAAAAAAAAAAAAGAAATCTTTATTGTCTTCAATAAATTTTAAAGTTATTCATCAGGAAGTTTGGCAAATGCTTTTGCCTCACTAATTCACTTTCTGCTCTTTTCTGCATTCTGATTTTCCGACTTTCAGCTCCCTTACACATACATTTAGCTATCTTTAAGTTGTCCAGTCCCCACTTCCTAATACCCCATACATTTTGCCAGGCCTCTCCTCTTGCAGCTTCTAATGCCAAAATCAGATCATTCCTTACCTCCCTATCCAACCTTTATTATTTCTCCAGGGCTAATCCCAACTGCGGTTATTGAAGTAAGTGTGTGTGTGTGTGTGTAAGGTCTGACAATTAGGTTTGCAAACTCATCCTAGAAAAAGTGCTACATACCTCATTGCTGAATATCACTATGGTCACATTCAAAGTACTCCCCTTGGGAAGCTATGCACTGACTCCAGCACCTAGTGCACCCTTCAAAGCAATTTTGGAATTCTTTTTCTGGATAACCATCAGAGCAGTCATCATTCAACGCACAAAAACATGCCACAACAGGGTGGTGCCTGTGGCTCAAAGGAGTAGGGCACCAGCCCCATATGCCAGAGGTGGCGGGTTCAAACCCAGCTCTGGCCAAAAAACCACCAAAAAAAAAAAGAATGCCACAACAGTAAACATCACTTAGCAAGACACTGCCATACATCCATACAAACACAACTGTGAGATGCTGATATACCAAGATTATGAAACCTTGCTGAGTTGTAATTTTAGCACTGCCAATGTAAACACATGGTGGCAAGGTCATAAACTTGTCAGACCTCATACGACAGTTCTCATGTGTGTCTCACACACACAATTTATATATATGACTATCAAAAAATATTTGTTGAAGTTAGGTAATATTTTAATTTTAAATGTATTTTTAATATTTTGAGCCATATTCCTCTCCCAGCACCTTGTATACTCAGTCCTTCCATGCCATACTGTAAGAATAAAAAGACTGTACCCCTTTTGTCCCCATTATTCTGACCATATCCCTGGGCTATGATTATAGGGACTCTTATATAATCACTGTTCCAGTTTAGAAATTTAACTACTGGTTTACTTTTCCCCTTGGGCTATACTCATGCACAGCACTTTTGCCCTGCTCTCACCCCATTGTATTATTTATTAATGTAGCTAGACTTCTGTCATCTCAACCTTCTACGTAAGGTTCTTTTAAGGTATAGAACATTCATTCAAAAATGTTTACTTCTGACCTCGTTGCAATAACTAGTACTAGACTTACCTTCCCACCATAACAACTAGAAAATGGGACAAAATATATGAAAGAGCCATTTCAAATACTGGACAACAGGTAGCACAGGAGTATTATCCAGAAGAGAAAGGAAATAAAGCACATTCCTGACTGGCACAGAGAGGAGGAACTCAAAGAAAGTAATAATCAGTGAACTGAGTTCATACCTTAGGGAGGCTAAGGAGGCTAGAATTTGTGGGAAAGTGTGTTGGACAAGGAGGAGCTAATCAGGGAAAGCTCCAGAATTCTACAGAGGAGTCCCCTGGAGTCTATTGCTAAGTACAAAATGGCCACACATTGAGAGAAACTCCACAAAGCAACTACTAGAGACCTATAAGCAGAGATTTCCCAGAAATTATATAGGAAGGGGAGGTGTTGAGTTCTGTTTAACAGAGACACTGTTGATCCTCTGGAGCAGTGGTTCTCAACCTTCCTAATGCCGCGAACCTTTAATACAGTCCAAAGGGGTTGTGACCCACAGGTTGAGAACCGCTGCTCTGGAGCATCCTGTACATCCCAGAAGGACCATAACTTAGTAGAAGAGATAAACTTGCCCTATCCTAAAGGCTACTCTGTACCCACCATAGCAAATCTCAAGAACAATTCATAAAAAGGATCAGGCTAATCCACATTCCACTGCCTGGGAAAATAAACTTCAAAACCTCTTTAAAAACACAAAAAAATTAAGACATTTAACTGTGTAGCACTGCAATACTCAGCACCCAGTTAAAGATCACTAGACATGCAAAGATATAGTCTATTTTGGCTATTTTTCCTCTTGGTTATATAAGTATCATGTAGAAGTGTAAATACAGTAGAACCTTCATAGATGACTACCTCCCTGCATTAACCATCTCCCTACATTGACCACTTCCTCAAGTGGACCTAATTTTCATAGGCGAGGTGTGCACCACACGTACATATCAGTACAGTAGGCCTGGTTCCTTATGTTGACCACTTATGTTGACCAGTTACAGTTCCTGTAAACAATTGCGTAGATCAACTTATGTATATGACAATATTAGCACAAAGGTCAGAAAGGGGGGGAGTGGAAGAATATGTACTATTTTAGTAAATTATATATATATATTTTTTTTTTTAAGGGTAGGGTTTTTGGGGGGGGGTTGGGTTTTTTTGTTTTTGTAGAGACAGAGTCTCACCCTATCGCCCTCGGTAGAGTGCCGTGGAGTCACAGCTCACAGCAACCTCTAGCTCTTGGGCTTAAGTGAGTCTCTTGCCTCAGCCTCCCAAGTAGCTGGGACTACAGGCGCCTGCCACAGCGCCTGGCTAATTTTTGATGCAGTTCGGCCAGGGCCTGGTTTGAACCCGTAGCCCTCGGTATATGGGGCCAGCACCCTACTCACTGAGCCACAGTATTTAAAGTTGTATATAGGACTCAGCACCTGTAGCTCAAGAGGCTAAGGCGTCAGCTACATACACCAGCTGGCCGGTTCGAATCCAGCCCGGGCCTGCCAAACAATAATGACAACTACAACCAAAAAATAGGCAGGCGTTGTGGTGGGCGCCTGTAGTCCCAGCTACTTGGGAGGCTGAGCAAGAGAATCGCTTAAGCCCAAGAGTTGGAGGCTGCTGTGAGCTGTGACTCCATGGCACTCTACTGAGGGCGACATACAGAGAGTCTGTCTCAAAAAAATAAATAAATAAAGTGGTATATAGTAATCCCAGCCCTTTGGGAGGCCGAGGTGGGTGGATTGCCTGAGCTCACAGGTTGGAGACCAGCCTGAGCTTGAGCAAGACCTCATCTGTAAAAATAGATAGGTGTTTTGGCAGGCACCTGTAGTCCCAGCTACTTGGGAGGCTGAGACAAGAGAATCGCTAAAGCCCAAGAGCTGGAGGTTGCTGTGAGCTTTGACGTCACAGCACTCTACCGAGAGAGACAAAGTGAGACTCTGTCTCTAAAAAAAAAAAAAAAAGCGGTATATAGTAATGTTTGAAAATAAACTATAATAAGTTACAAATGCAGGGGGTAGAGGGAGATGGGAGGAGAATGGGGAGGGGTGAGGATGTATGGCAGGAGGGAGGAAATGAGGCGGGATCTCGAGTGTATAACATGCGCCCTGGGTGAGGGGCTCTTTTACACCTGCAACTTTACTCTGGAGGTGAGAACAATGTAACCTACAAATTTGTACCCTCATATTAAAAGAAAAAAGAAAAAAAATTGGCTGTGTGCCCATAGCTTAATGGTTAGAGCACTGGCCCTGTACACCAAGGCTGGTGGGTTCAATGCCAGCCAAGCCCTGCTAAAAAAAAAAAAAGAAAAAAGTTAAATATTCATATTTAAACCCTAGATCAATCATTCTTAAAAAGTAAGGGGAAAAGAATTTAAATAGGGGGGCAGCGCCTATGGCTCATTGAGTAGGGCTCCGGCCTCATATACCAAAGGTGGCGGGTTCAAACCTGGCCTCAGCTGAACTACAAAAGCAGAAAACTAACCGGGTGTCGTGGTGGGCGCCTGTAGTCCCAGCTACTCGGGAAGCTGAGGTAAGAGAATCACCTAAGCCCAGGAGTTGGAGGTTGCTGTGAGCTGTGTGACTCCACGGCACTCTACCAAGGGCAATAAAGTGAGACTCTGTCTCTACAAAAAAAAAAAAAAAAAAGAATTTAAATAGGGAAGGTATAGTTAATCAAAAAAGGGAGGAAAAGAGGAAAGATGTATTTAATATCAGGTAGTGATAGCAGCAATGCTTCATGAGTGTCCTGTTTCTGCGCGATCCGCACTTTGTCAGCATAGATTGCTGCCTTACAGGTTCAAATGTTCAAATAGCAACCAAGCCTCAGAAGTTAAAGACCTGTAGAGAGATTTAGAGACTTCTCTCCCAGGATAATTTGTTTTCATTTCAAGGATTATAAACCTAAAGACCTTATTCTTTTCACCTTTTCTCTCTGAGAGGATTTGTTTACAAAGCCAAGGTGGTAAGGGGAGCCCCCTTGTCTTTCTTCTCCTGACCCCAGAGGGGAGGAAGAGCAGCAGTTGTGTCTCTATCTTATATAAACACTAAAATTCATTACTTGGGGGTTCCAGTCATCACGTCACCCCACGTGGGATTGAGACATGGAGAACTAAAACGATTTATAAGGATTCAGATGCTATCTCTGATCCAGAAACCTGGTGTTTCTTGTCAGAATGAATGAATGAATACTTAAAAATTAGAAAGGAGAGATCTGGCTCAGCAACTATAGCTCAAGCGGCTAAGGCGCCAGCCACATACACCAGAGCTGGCACGTTCAAATCCAGCCCCAGCCTGCCAAACAGCAATGACAACTACAACCAAAAAATAGGCAGGCGTTGCTGCGGGCGCCTGTAGTCCCAGCTACTCGGGAGGCTGAGGCAAGAGAATCACTTAAGCCCAGGAGTTGGAAGTTGCTGTGAGCTGTGATGCCACAGCACTCTACCCAGGGCGACAGCTTGAGGCTCTATCTCAAAAAAAAAAAAAAAAAAAAATAGCCGGGTGTTGTGGCAGATGCCTGTAGTCCCAGCTACTTGGGAAGCAGAGGCAGGAGACTCACTTGAGCCCAGGAGTTGGAGGCTGCTGTGAGTTGTGATGCCACAGCACTCTACCCAGTGTGACAGCTTGAGGCTCTGTCTCAAAAAAAAAAAGAGAGAGAGAGAGAGAGAAAGAAAGGAGATACCTCCTGTCAGGTAGCCTGGGAAGTCTTCTCTGAGGAGGTAACATATAAGCAGAGATGTGATTGAAGTAACCCTGGTAAGACTCTAATGGGGAGAAGGCCATCAGGTATTCTACTTTCTTGTCTCTCCCATTGCCTAGTATACTTTTCATACACAGGTAAATTTTAAATAAGTTGAGGTCAAGGATCTATCACGCTGAAAGGCTAGCCACTTCTGGCTAGAGTGCTGTTTACTCTACAAATTCAAAAGTAGCTGCATTTTCAAACAAGATGACATTTTAGCCACAGACTTTTTTAGCTAGGAAAATATATGGGTTAGACATCAAAATCAGCTAAGAACTGTTAAAAGCATCATTCATGTTCCATTGCTTTAAATAAATCATATGTCTGCAAATTCAGGGCTACGGACCATAGAACGAATTTGTAAGTGGGAGGTTTTTATAGAGGTAGAAATAGATGTCACTAACTTGATTTTAAAATTACTCCCAACCTTTTAAATGTGACATACACAAATGCTGAGAAGAGCAGATATGGTTGAAGAATACAGGCAGTAAGAATAATAAATTACTGTAACTGAATTTTAATTGAGTAATAACTAATAGTACAATCTCCTGTTATAGAGTCTTCTGTTGTTAGAAGGTGGCAGTCAGAGGAAAGGAATGATGCAAAAACCAAAAAGGGCCATTTTCCTTGACTTTGGCTGAAGCCAGTACTGCTATGACCTCTTTGGCCGAAAGACTGCTCATCCCCATATCAACAGGTCATTCTTTCCTTTGGTTTGAATAATCTCTGAGAATCTGTACAAACCACATCATTGTCAAGAAGTTAAAAGCAATTAATAAGTTGTTCTGGTAACACCTGTCAGTGAATTAACTCTGAGCACAAAACCCAGGCATTTAAGGAGTTGACAAGTATTATTAAACCTGTTTTGCAAGAGAAGAAGCTGGTTCAAAGAGGGGAAAGCTGTCAAAGATAATACCATCAGTAAGTTGCTCAGACCTCCTGCCTGGCACTCCCAGGTTCTCACCATGTGACCTTCATGACAGGGAAGACTGGGCCATCTATGAAAATTTATCACTGTTACCCTTCTGTCCATCTTTAAAATGTTGTGACATTTTTAAAGCTATGAATTTGTTTTAAATTCAAATATACTTCTTATGCATAGATTTCTGTTTGGGTTTTCCACCTTATTTAAAAATTTACACTATTTTAACTTTGAAATGGTAGCAACAGTGCATATTTACTAATATTTTTTCCTGATTTTTTTTTCTTTGAGCACTTTAATTTGTCTGTCTTTGGCACGCTCCTAAACCTCATGCTTGAATTAGGGGGAATCAGAGCATTACTTTCATCCAGGGGATGGTGCTCTATGCAGGTTCTTCCTTGAACCTGAACACAATTTCATGATTTAAATAAGTAAAAAATAAAGGAAGGTCTAATTAAAAATAAATTAGGATTTACTGTTTGTAACTTTCTACTTTCTCTCACCACACCATTCTCCATCTTCAGTTTGTTTGCTTTAAAAAATTAAGCAATAAGTTATCTCAGTCTGAGCTTAACAGCAGAATACAAGACAAAGGCTTAATGCTCTATTAAGCACTACACTCTGTTCAGCACTATAATTCAGGAAGCAAGAGCAAGGGACAGGGAAGAAGGAAGAGCCTATACAAAGATGTGTAATGTTTTCACGTTGGCTACTCGAGAGCCAAGCGGCTGCTCAGTCCTTCAGGACAGCCCGAAGAAACATAGCAAAGAGGCCTGTAATCCTAGTACTCTGAGAGGCCAAGGCAGGTGGACTGCCTGAGCTCACAGGTTCGAGACCATCCGGAGCAAGAGCAAGACACTGCCTCAAAAAAAACTAGCCGGGCGTTGTGGCAGGTGCCTGTAGTACCAGCTACTTGGGAGGCAGAGGCAAGAGAATAGCTTGAACCCAAGAGTTTAAGGTTGCTGTGAGCTATGATGTGACCGCACTCTAATGAGGGTGAAAATGTAAGACTCTGTCTCAAAAAAAAAAAAAGAAAGAAACAAAAAGTCGTGGATTGGGAAGAGAGTGGCATTGGGACTCCTTTAGGCTGCACCTGTTAAGAATTCAGCCGGTGCCCACAAAGAACTGGTGGCTAGAAAATGAGACGTGGAAGCCAAATGAATCTAAGTAGTGATAAGTGGTACTCCATTACACACTTTGACATTTTTGTTGCACATACTTATGTCCATATACATATAAAATAAAACAAACATTTACTCCCCACCCTTCTCCATGCATACCTGCCATTTACCATTTCACTTTCAACATATATACGTATCATATAGGAACATAGATATCTTTTTCCTTTTAAAAGACACTAATCAAACCATACTAATCACCTATCCTGCAACATGGTTTATTTTTTTGCATCAGGGTTAGCTTTAGTTTATGTCATTGGCAGCAAGTTGATTATGCCCTATAAAAAGTACATCAGAAGCCCCTGAGTTAACATTTATTGGATTAGTACATGAATAAAAGAATGACAATATGACTTATAGTTATAGTTCTTGCTTGTGGAAGAGGAATGTTGCTAATTTTAGGCTTGCAGTGGACAAAATCTGGTAAAACATGGAGTTGTTATTGCCACACAACCGACCAGTCATCCCTACCTATCTCTTTGACATAGAAAAGAGACAGAAACTCTTACAAAGATCCCATCAGGCAACAAATACCTGTGAACATCAAGCGAAGTGGCAGGCCCTTTGCATAAAATGGAGAACATGACAGACTTGGTCCCTGTCCTCATGCAGGGCAAGTCTATAATTGAGGAAAGAAAGAGCCAAGAGTAGGGGAAAGATAACAGAAGGAAAAGAAAACAAAATAGTAAAATACTAAAGGAGTGAAGAATTTCAATGACCACTGAATTAATACAGTGCTTGTGTTAATATAAGTTGCGAGAAATGAGTTTAAATCCCAGCCATCTGCTCCCACATCACGTACATACTGTCCCCTTGATTTTCACCCTCCTCCACATACACATACATCCCAATAATCTTGTGATATGTTTTTTCACGATTTCCCTCAGTCATTAATAAAAAATACACTTGATTCAAGGCAGCAAATTGTGACCCAGATCTAAGTATAGATAGATTGGAAGCTATAAGTTTCCTTAGTGACAGTCTTACTAATTAAGTTATTTGGGCTGTTTTTAGCTACATTGGATATTTTTTCTCTTTAAGGTTGTTTTGAGTGTTGTTTGTAGCAGCCTCAGTAAGCCAAGAATTCATATAGTTACCCAATCACACAGATTACTCATCATCGCCTGCTCATAACAGAATCCTAAAATGTTTAAGATTTCTGATGCAAATCAAAATCTCATCATCGCTGTCATTGCTAAATTAAATGACAGGATAATAACATTACATTAAAACCATTTTTCTCTTGATTGAGTACCTTTTTCAGAAGTGAACCTTCTACATGTATTTTTTTTTCATCAGTACTATAAATGCATTTAGAATCCAAAGTAAAAATAGAATTTAAAAGGGAAGGAGTGGGATGTTTTCAAATTATTGATGAGTGTCTTTTGAATCTCAACCATATTTGACAGGGCACTGCTAGAGAATGGAGTATTTCAGCCCAGTTTATTGACACTTTGAGAACTACATAAAGGAGGTTGATGGGTTAAGTTTAGTCATTATTGAAACAGTCATGTGTTTTTGGCATCAGTTATATGTTATCCCATTGCTAACAAGCTGATAGTGACCTGTAGAAACTGGCATTGTTCAGTTACTCTAATATAGTAAGATAGCAGTTTCAGATAGATCACAGTCTATGTGGGAAATTAATATGAATCTCTAATCTGCTAAAGCAGTGTAGGTCTCAGAACTTGATCTCTTGGTCTTTCATTCCTGTCTAAAGCTAATTAACTTTTTTGTTCACACTTATCCTCTTTCCATCTGCTTCCTTTGGTCTTTGGCCCACTTCTCTGTGGCCATCCAGCCAATGCCACTGGAGCCATCCTCTTCACTTGCCTCTAATGCTCAGAGCTCCTCTTCCACTTTAAAGTCAGCCATTTCCTTCCATCCTTTAAAGAGTTTATTTCTTCACATCTTCCATCTTTACTAATACGAACTTCATACATTAGAGCAAACCTTTAACCAATTTTGCCTCATTTAATACTATCATCATTAGGCAATAACATTATAGTAAAAGTCCTTAGTTCTTGGAGAAGTCAGCGAGGGTATAGACTGAAACAAAAGCAGCTATGAATTAATAATTATTGAATCTGGGTGTTGAGTAAATGGGGAGAAGGGAAGTCAATATACTACTTCCTCTACTTTTATATGTTTGAAATTTTCTGTCATAAAAATTAAAAACTCAATGTAGCTGTTTAGGATGCATTTTTTTAAATTGCTGTTATTTTTGAGTCAGCACATTAACTGATGTGGTACGCAGGGTGTACTAGGACTAAAACCTGATCCTGCCTTCTAAATACCCTACTCCTACCCACCCCCAGGTAAACAAATAAGATCTTTTAGTACCTAGAAATGCAACTTTCCTCTTCTCCTTAGGTCTTGTGCTGGACTATCATAATCCTGGTACACACTCTGCTTCTAGTTAAAGTGACCTGTGAAACCTGTCCAGAAACACAGATTAACTTCATCCCATTTATGAAATCCCACTAGGAATAAAGCTCTGTGCTGGGCATTGGGAGGGGGAATATGAAAACAAAGTTGCCCATGAATAACCCTGAGAAAGCACACACACTAGGAACTAACATCTGAGGTATAATAGTGGGGAGAAAGGGGAGAGGACTCTGTCAATAAGATATAGTCTCAAGGGCGGCGCCTTTGGCTCAAAGGAGTAGGGCACCTGCCCCATATACCAGAGGTGGCAGGTTCAAATCCAGCCCCAGCCAAAAACTGCAAAAAATATATATATCTATATATTCTCAATAATGATACAAACTACTGAACATCATCTTAAAGGAAAAGATAATCATCTCTGCTTCTGCTTGTAATTCTAATTGTTAGGACTAATTAGGCCATCATACAACCTTTCCTCTCTTGTGAAGAAATTGAATCAATTCACTTACCAATGTGCTTTTTTTCTTCTCTTTTTAAATTAAAATAGTCTTACTTCTCGTTTACCAAAAACTGGAGAAACCATCCATGGACATAAGTTTTTTATTGGCTTTGGAGGGAAAGGTGCCAACCAGTGTGTCCAAGCTGCTAGACTCGGAGCAAAAACATCCATGGTGTGCAAGGTAAGTGTAAAGTGTAGCAGAGAGGATTCAAGAAGCAAGAATCTGGTTTCAAAGCTTGAATTCAGTCCTGGTATGGTCGGATCCACCTGTAATCCCAGCACTTTGGGAGGCCAAGGCGGGAGAATCACTTGAGGTCAGGGGTTCCCCATGTCTATCAAAATAAATAAATAAATAAATAAACTAAGCCAAGCATGGTAGTACATGCCTATAGTCTCAGCTACTTGGGAGGCTGAGGTAGAAGGAGATCACCCGAGACCAGGAGTTTAAGGCTGAAGTGAACTATGATCATACCACTGCACTCAGCCTGGTCAACAGAGCAAAACTCTCTCAAAAAAAAAAAAAAAACTTTTTTTTAAACACTTTTTTTTTTTGAGACAGAGTCTTTTTTTATTTTTATTTTTTTTTAGACAGAGTCTCAAGCTGTCACCCTGATAGAGTGCCATAGCATCACAGCTCACAGCAACCTCAAACTCTTGGGTTTAAGCGATTCTCTTGTCTCAGCCTCCCAAGTAGCTGGAACTACAGGTGCCCGCCACAACACCTGGCTATTTTTTTTGTTGCAGTTGTCATCGTTGTTTTAGCAGGCCTGGGCCCCATTTTATCCATCCCATCGAAATAATTTGAAAATAAATAAAATTGGCTGCTAAAGTTTCAAATTTTGCATTTTTTATGAAATGTTAAGGTGCTAGCTTTATAGTACTAGTATAACATGGCAGATTATAGGGTTCGGGAGTGTCTTTTTAGAGAAAGCTAGATTGGGCCTGCAAAGTAGAGGATAAGAAAAATATGAGAAACTTAAAAAAATGAGCCTTCTCCTATGAACTGTACAGAGTTTACCAAAATTTCTTTGAAATGTCATTTCTTCATTGCATTTAGCACTTTTCTCTCCATAGGAGTCTTTAAATGATGCATAAACTATATAATTATCACCGCATCTGCTAATGAACTGTAGCTTTATTTCTAACTTGTGATTAATGTGATATAATTCTCATATGGCTTCTAGTCAAAAACATCACATGAAACACAAGATTCAAAAGTAAAAAAACCCTTATTAGCTGAAGGTTGAGCTGTCAATAGATTTAAATCAATCAATGTAACTAATCAGCAATTAATCATATTCCAGGAATTACAGGGCTATAAAAGGGGGCTGATTAAAAATTTTAGGCCCAGTCCATCCCATACTTGATTAGATATGAGGTGTTTGGGGAGTAATCAGATGGTACTGTCTTAAGAGGACCTGTGAACTGGAAAAAGGATGATGTAATTTTCTGGCCAGGAAAACCTGGACACAGAATTAATGTTGGAAGGTAGGTGCCCAAAATGTCTGCCCTGGTAAAATGAGCATTCCCTAGAGCTAGAGATGTTAAAGAGAGATGAGAGAACCTCTCCCTGTTGGAAGCTATTCAAGTAGCCATCAAAGTAAAAATTGGATGTCCCTTGGATCTTACCCAACCCCAAGATTTTGAGATTGGTTTTAATTTTAGGTCTGTTGAATTTGAGGCAGAGAGAAATGCAAAATAGAAATATTTGAATTGTGGAATTAAACTTGGGAAATGAATCATGAAATCATACAAGTGGATATGGGAGGAATAGAAAGCAGGAGGCTGCATTTTGGGAAATGTTCCAGTTAGGAGGTTGATTAAAGCAAAAGTGCTATTTGTTTTATTCTGGTCCATGTGTGATGGTTTATGTTAACATCTGTACAATTTTGAAAATTCTGCACTTATACTGTGCCCCTGATTTAGTCATCTAATGTTTAGCCTCCCAGTGGAATTTAGCCTGGGTGTCTATACCGTAGATAAGAAAATGTGACTTCAGCTAAAACTTATCCAGGGTAACTTTGCTTAGATAACCTTGGACCTTTAGACAGATTTACTTAAAAGCTTAAGCAAACTGCATAATATTCTTAGACTTAAAAAGAAAAATGATGTATCTTTTAGTAATAGAAGTTATCGTTGTCAATATATAATATTTTTCTATTATGAAGTATATTTCTATTAAGCATATTAGCCCAACTTGCTATATAGTTTTTTAAGATGAAAAATTCCAGGTAGAAACCAAAATTATAACATTAATCAATATGAAACATAGAACAAAAGAAAAATAGGCAAAAAATTTCCTAAAGTTTTCCTAGCAACATTCATTTGTCTACTATTACCCTACCACAAACTAGAATTCAAGCTCTTATGTAGTAAGATTAATTGGTGACAAGCAAAACCTCTTATATGGGGAAATATTTATCAAGATATTGTGATGAAGAACATTAAGCTAGAGTTTTATCAGTATTTTTAGAGTGATACATGTGTAATGAAATACTTCTGGTAGGTAAGAGTTATGTAGTCAGTATTTAACTGAGTTATTGGCCAAGGCTACAGTCCAATAATAACCAGAAATATTATGAGATTGAAAATCCAGGAAGATAACGTAAAAACTTAAAGTCTTCTTCTCAGGGAAAAAAGCTTATTAGGACATCTTTCATGGGACTTCACCAGACTTTTCCTCCTCCTCTATTCCATTGAAGCCAAATGTTTAAAGAGGGGAAGAGGTTATTTAAACATCAGAAATTGGTGGTTCAGGAGGACCACGTTAAGGTGAAGTTTCCAAGGTGCATTGAGTGGCCTAGTATGAGCCCAGAAGCCACCAGCAGGCATGGACACAAGTGACCCAAGGCAGGAATCAGAAAACAGGGAAGGCCTTCAAGAAATTACCTGATCTTGCTTCCTTCAAGCACAATTGAGACAATTTTTCTTTTTTTTTTAGAGACAGTCTCATTTTATCACCCCTGGTAGAGTGCTATGGGATCACAGCTCACAGCAACCTCCAACTCCTGTGCTTAGGCAATTCTTCTGCCTCAGCCTCCCAAGTAGCTGGGACCACAGGCACCCACCACAACGCCCAGCCATTTTTTTGTTGCAGTTTGGCCAGGGCCGGGTTCAAACACACCACCCTTGGTATATGGGGCCGGCACCCCACCCACTGAGCCACAGGCACCGCCCAAGACAACTCTTTAATACAGGAAGCCATCTGTTTCCTGTCATAATAGACAAACATAAAAGTTCTGTGACAGCGGCAGTACATTAGGACAGTGCTACTCAAAGTCTAGTCCTCAGCCGGTGCCAGGCTGCAAACTGGTTCAGATAGTACAGGAATAGAGAGAGTGAGCAGTTAAAATCATTTATAGCAATTTGACAGAATAAATGTGTAGCTGTTGAATATACTAGGAATAATAACCCTCCAAAAACAGGTGGATAGAAGCAAACTGCCAGCACACTGCTCTTAAGGACAGAAGTGAAAATTTTAGGCAGTTGCCTACATCAGGGTTGCTCTTCTCTCAAGTAACATTATGAAATCACAGAGAAGCAACAGGACAGTTAGTGTGGAAAACAAGGTGGCAGGCGGTACATTTAACAAGATGAAAGTACGGACAAGGAAGAATAGGACAGAGCACTGAGGCGCCACTCTCACCCCACAGGCAGCATGTGAGATCTCCCTCCACCGCCACAGACCTGGGACCTGCCTGGAGTCTGTGCAGAGTCATTGCACCAGATAACAGGCCTGGTGGGGATTGGGCAGCAGCTAAAGCCATCCTGAGCTCTCAGGTGCACAGTGCCAGGTTAGAACTGGGCTGGGGAGGGAGCTGGCAACTGGAGACTCCCCTGAGCTGTATCCTGTGACTACAAGCTAAGAGACCCTCCCCTATAGCACAATTGGACCTAAGCATAAGAATTAACTGAAGTACAGAAGTCTCTGACCTGAGAGGTTTAGTGTGACTGCTTTGGCACGTCCTAGGGGTATGGGGAGAACTCTGTGGTCCCCAATCTGCTGGAACCACCCTCCATCTGTGAGACTTGTCCTCTTCATGATATCCATCCTTCGGAACAGCCTGCTACTGACTTGACCCTAACTCTGACCTACAGGCCCCAACTGCCTCCTATGTGCTTGGCCCTGCCCCTACCCTCTACCTCAGATCAGCCTTGCTACCTGCACAGCCCTGCTCTGACTCTGAGACCCTGCTCAGAAGCTTAGTTTTGGATTCCTCCCCAGTCCTGGCTGCTGGGGCCTGAGGCTCTACCTCTGCTTCTTCAAAGCTTCCACCAGGCCTGGGACACCACCCCCGAGACTCCAGCACTCCACCTGGTCCCCAAGATCCCACCCTGGAGCCTCCACCAATGCCACAGAGCTGGAAGAACTGCTCTAAAGTCCAACACCATGCTAGACTCCCCCACACAGCCTCCAACTGCTAGTACATAGTGACCTGGTTTGAGCAAATATCCACAGCATGGGAACCCATGACCACTGACTAGATAGCCTCACCCAACTGCTACTGTCACCTTTGTGGGGAGAACCTGGGTAAAGCAATCCCCCAGAACACCAGCATCAGTGAAAAAGGTCTCACCCAGCTCCCAAATCCAGCATCCTATAATTATCTAGGGAACAACCTAACACCCAACACAAACATTAAGCACAGGATGGAACAGAGGCAATCACAGGTGAACAAAACAGCATAGCTGCATTACAAGCTGGTAGTGCATATGCTCCTCCTCTGCCACATCAACATTCCATAATAGCTGGGGGGGGGGCACAATCCAGGGACTATGTGGATTATGTAATCAAGCAGGAAAGTTCCCAGCAAACAACTGGTGCCCTGCAAACCTATTAGCTGTGAGTCGAGAAAAGAGGTTGCACATGAGAAGAAACCAGCAAATGAACCCTGGAAACATGAAAAAATCAAAACAGATCAACATCCTCAAGGTACCACAGTGGAGCTGTAGTAGTAAACTCTAACTACAAGGAAATTGTCAAAATAACAGAAATGGAATTTAGAATATGATAGCAAATAAGATGAATGGAATTGAAGAAAAAGTTGAAAATCAACAGAAAGAAGCCCAGAAATATTTTAGGAAACTAATGAAAGAGCTAGACAACATAAGGAAAGATATAATAGAAAAAAATGAAAGAGTCATGTAGGAAATTTCAAAACACAGTAGAAAGCTTCAGCAACAGATTTAACCAAGGAGAAGAAAGAATATCAGAGCTGAAAGTTGAGTCTTTCAGGCTAACCCATCATTCAAACATGCAGAATAATTGCTCAGAGAAATATGAGACTGTGCACAGTGAACATACAAATTATAGGCATTTGTACATCTATAATTATAATTTGTATCCCCTGGGGGAGAAGAAACAAGAGCTAACAGGATGGCAAATCTATTCCAGGGAATTACTGAAGAAAACTTCCCTAGTATCACCAAATATTGACATACAAGATGGTCATCAAACACCAGGAAAGTTCATAGCAAATAGGACACATATTAATTAATCAACCTGTCCAAAGTCAAAATGAAAGAGAAAGTTCTACAAGCAGCTACATGTAAGCAGCAACTGACCACAACTGACCCACAAGGGAAAACCTATCAGGTTAACAGGAGACTTCTGAGCAAAAACCTTATAAGTCAAAAGGGAGAGGGGCCCCATCTTCAATCTTCTTCAGCAGAACACCCACCAGCCTACAATTTTATATCCTGCAAAACTAAGTTTCATAATTGATGGAGAAATTAAGTCCTTTCCAGACAAGCAAACACTGAGGGAATTTGTCATGACCAGAACGTCCCTGCAGGAAATACTCAGATCTGCATTATACATAAATGAGCATAATAGATACCCACCAGCATAACATCACCCAAAATAGCTAGCTCTTCCTATAAAACAATAGCACAAGAAGAAAAAACAATGACATACTATCCAATATGATAAACAGAACAGCATCCCACACACATTCTCTTAACATTAATGGTTTAAATGCACCACTCAAAAGACATAGGTTGGATGAATGAAAAGACACAACCCAACTATCAGCTGTCTCCAGGAGACAGATCTGAAATACAAAGTCACGAACAGGCTCAAAGAGAAAAGATGAAAAAAGATACTCCACACAAATAGAAACCAAAAGAGAGCAGGTATAGCCATTCTTATATCAGACAAAATTGACTTTAAATCAACAGTGGTAAAGACTACGATGGTCATTATTTAATGGTAAAAGGAGCAATTCAACAAGAAGACATAGCAATGCTAAATATATATGCACCTAACACAGGAGCTCCCAGATACATAAAACGAATTCTGCTAGAGCTAAGCAAGAAAATAAGTAACAGCACTGTAATTGCCAGGAACGTTAGCACCCCACTGGCAGCTGGACAGATTATCAAAGCAGAAAATAAATAAATGAGACCCTGGGCAAAATGGGGCCTAACAGATAGCCGGGTGTTGTGGCAGGTGCCTGTAGTCCCAGCTACTTGGGAGGCTGAGCCCAAGAGTTTTGGATTGCTATGAGCTGTGACACCACGGCACTCTACTGAGGGTAACAAAGTGAGACTCTGTCTCAAAAAAAAAAAAAAAGACTAGACTAACAAATATGAAATTGCACACAATCTAAGATAATACGGATTGAGATATCCATTAGGCATGCTGTAGGAATTCTGGAGATGAGAAGATCAACAAGGACCAGAAGAAGGCAGGTAGACCTTAAGTTGATGCTTGAAAAACACCTGAGGTTTGGTTAGGTAGAGAGGGGATAACACTTCTAAGTTCTCAAAAGCGAAGGCGAGGAAATAGACATGAACATGTTGTACTCACACACAGTCAGATAAGATCAGGTGAACAGTCCCTTTCTACTGACCACTTTGAAAAACAGAGAAATCTGAGGTGGCGCTTGTAGCTCAAGGAGTAGGGCACCAGCCCCATATATCGGGGGTTGGCAGGTTCAAGCCCAGCCCTGGCCAAAACTGCAAGAAAAACAGAAAAATCTAATTATTTTTTGCCAAATATGAGTTTTTAAAAGAGAGAAGCAAAGGAAGCAAGCCTTGGCCACTTTAAACTGAGAACGGGTTCAGCAAACACAAGCCAAGGAAATGCTTCCAGCTTCACGATCTGTTGATTCCAGTGTTGGAGGCTTATGGGCCCATCACCCTCAGCATTCTGAGGGACACATTTCTCTCTGACTTGCACCAACCATCACGGTGCTCTCCCATCTTCATTTCATCCAAACATACAGCCTTTACAGACGCTTTCCCGCTCTCTTCTTACTCCCATAATTCAGTGCTCCTTGATCTAGGCCAAAGGTGATCACCTGAGGAGCCTGCTGCGGTCCCACCTGCAGAGAGTTTGATTTAACTGGTCTGGGGTATAACCAGTGAATCCAGATTTTTATACATGTGAGCTCCCTAGGAGCTGCTACTGTGCAGGCCAGTTTGATAATCATTGATTTCCAGCCTGCCAGAGAGGATTCACACCAGTCCTGCCCTACAGCCTGGTGCAGGTGGAAACATTTGAGGCAAAATGTAAAGAATTTTAATTAGCTTGATAATGGCAAAACTGAATTAGATTCTATTTTCTGATTTCCATATGCACCATTTGCCCCATTTAGTTTTCTTCTTAATTTGATAGCCAATATGTGACCAGGAAAGCAGGGAAGCCTCCAGAGATAGCTGTGAAGGTTCTTTTATTACAGTCCTTATGATTGCAGTGATCTTCCATTTGTATTATTCACTGTGTTTTTCAAGGTACTTTCCCTTAACTCTTAATGGCAAGAAATAAAAAGAACCCTTGCTTGGATTCTGCTCTAACTTCTGGCTATCAATTTCTAGTGTCTGAGAAAGAAGCTTAAATTTGACTCCGATGTAAGCAAAGGGGATTGAGTGTTCACTTCTCTCAACTTTTTAAAAAGTAAATTCAGGCTGGGCATCTGTAGCTCAATGGTTAGAGCACTGGCCCCATGCACTGAGGCTGGTAGGTTCAAACCTGGCCCAGGCCTGCCAAACAAACAAACAAAAAAAGTAAATCCAGAGGTTTTAGCAAACATATATGAGGTTTTGAGGGCGGGGAAATAGACATGCCATTCTTTTAGTATAACATTACATGTGCCAACGGTGCAACTATGTAACACAGGATGAAAAAGAGGACTATGCAAATATAATGCAGATGAAAAAGAGGACATTTTAACTAGGACTCTGATTGCCACTGTTTTTTGTCCACATTTTGATAAGTACTTAGATACATTCATTTACAATATAAAGATTATTCCCCAAACCCAATACACAGATAAGCTCCCAGTTGGCAATTTAGTCTCACAAAAGAAATTGGGCAGATGATTATGTTGAACAGTATTAATTACACCAAACCATTACTGGAAATATGAGGTTTTTATTAGAATACTATCAGTAATACAATCTCAAAAATAATCTACCCACACACTTCTTTCATGATCAAATGCTGTCTTGTTTGGAGATAAGGGGCAACAGGAGGAACTGAAACCAGATGGGTGAGAAAGTGGTTTGTAAGAGGGAATCCAAGCAACCGTAGCCCTGCCCTGTCATTGCAAAGGAGAGAGAGGCAGAGTCACCATGGCATTGCCATGAGGAGAAGGGGGATGGGCGAGAACTCCGAAGCCTTAATTCCTACAGTTTTAAATGTGCTTTCGTATATATGATTTTATTTTTTCCTTACAGCAGACTTGCTATGACTTTCCAGACGAGGAAACAGAAATCATAAAGCTAGTGGACAGCCTTCCAAAACACAATTGAAAATATTATCTTCCTAATCTTGGACTTTTTATTATTTCTCTTACTCTCATCATGACCTAGACACAAAATTCATGGAGCTGACGAAGTGACTTCTTGTAATCCTCAGCAATATGATTACTTTTCTATTTTTTTAGTACCAGATTTTTATTTTTAACAAGAATATAAAAGAATGGAAATGCAAGGTATTTTGTTCCACCTCTCACGTAGAGTTTAGAAAACCACCAACAGATTTGTCAGAAACTCCCTATTGGAATCAATTTGGAACTATAACCATCACCAGAGGATGTAGCAAATCAGGTAATTCCATGAGCAGGAAAAAGAAAGGCAGCTAGTACTGGTTCTAAAATACAATTGCTCCAAGCCTGAAATCTCCTCCTAATTATGCCTTTGACGCACGTAAAATTCCACCTGATGTTAGCGTTGTCTCTGTATGTCTTAATATTCCGCCACACACACGTTACTAGTTTCTTGAAGGCAAAGCTGCGTGGTTTAGGTTTCGTTCTCCCTTGCAACAATTCTTCCCTGCATTTCTTAATGTTTATAGTATCACCTCTATTTATCAAAGCTGCCCTCGATGTTAACCTTTTAAAAGATTTTCCTGCATAAATCTGTTACGAAAGGAAGAGAAGTTTCTATCCTCCAATTTGTATCATGACTCATACATCCAGGGATGGCCTTGTCTTAATCTCTACAATACTTTCCCAGCTATTTAACATCTTGACTGCCCATGGGACAGAGTTAAGTAACATAAAAGAGGATGAGAAACAAAAGAATTTGTTCCGGTATGAATCACCAACCTAAGATATTAGCACTTATCTGGCAAATAAATGGCCAACCTTCCATGAGGGAAACCCTTGGTAGATGAACTCCTTCCAAAAGGAAACTGTCCTACAACGAACAGTGCTTTATGTTGGACACTCTTCATTGTAAAGATAGAAATTCTGCTATTAAAAATTATTACACATCGTTCAAGATTACTGCCTAATCAGCATTTCAGCCAGAAAAGGAACAAATGGAAAAGTATTCTTTGAGGAAGCAGGTATGAAATATAGCATTTAAATCAGGGCCTTAAGGAAAACCCTACCTACAGCCTATTTTTGTTAATAAAATTTCTTTGGAACACAGCCATATACATTCAATTACAGATTATTTTGGCTACTTTTGCACTATAAAGGCAGAGATGAATAGTTGCAAAAGAAGTCATATGGCCTGCAAACCCTAGAATATTTAAATATCTGGCCCTTTATAGAAAAGTATTTTTCAACCCCTGGGCTAGATAGTCCAAAAGCTACTAGGCAATTTTATCTTTGTTCACTGAGGATCTTGACCTAATTAAATCTTTAGGTTTCTTTATGTTGATATATCCAGAAAGTAACAGTGTTTTGTGGAAGAACAGAACACACCAGGAATGAGTGAAACCTGGATAGAGGCAGTGAAGTGGTGCTGACCTACAGGCCAGAAAAATAGAAGTGTAGTTCAGACGTAACAAGCCTCAGGGCCTACAGGAGCCAAGCAGGTGAGGGAAGTTGAAGGGCCAAGTGGGAGCTGTGATAAACTAGAAAACCTGTGCCCACATTGAGGCACTCACTTCTCAGTTCTAGCTGGGTTGCCTGGCAGTGGACCCAGTGTTATCACAACCTCTGAATTTTCAGGATCTCCTGGAAATCTGCTTGTTTTTGTCAAGTCTCCTCATATTAAAATATTGGGAGCTAATTAAAATTAAACATAAAAATTGCGGGACATATACACAAAAACCTGCATGTTTATAACAGCTTTCTTCCTAATTGCCAAAGCTTGGAAGCAACCAAGATACCCTTCAGTAGGTGAATGGATAAGTAAACTGTGGTACATCCCGATGGCGGAATATTATTCAGCACTTAAAACAAATAAGCTATCAAGGCGCAGAAACACAGGGAGGAAGCTCAGGTGCATTTTACTAAGCGAAAGAAGCCAATCTGAAAAAGCTGCATATGACATTCAACTGTATGATATTCTGCAAAAGGCAAATGAAGAGGCAGAGCACAGAGGATATATATAGGGCGGCGTGTGATATTATAACGGTGGACACGTGTCAGACACTTGTCAAAGCCCATAGAATATGCAGCACCAAGAGTGAACCCTAATGTAAACTACAGCGTTAGAACGATAACGATATGTCAGTGCAGCGTCATTGACGGTAACAAATGTACTGCTTCGATGCAAGATGTTGATAGTGAGGGGTTCTCGGTGGGGAGGGACGGGGGTATTTTCTGTATTCTCTGTATTTTCCTCTCACTGATGCTGAGAACCTCAACCTGCTTTTAAAAATAAAGTATAATTTTTAGGAAAAAAATAGGGCATATGAAAGACATCCAGGGGTCAGATTTGACTCAGCCCACCAATTGACAATCTCAGGTTCAACCAAGGTGGCAGTCAGACAAATGGTTAACATCAGCGAGGTATGGCAGAAGATACCAGGAGTGTCCTGACTAACACAATGATCACAACACCAGGAAGGCCAGGAACGGGCAGGAGGAGATGGAGGTGACTGTGCCAGCAGTTACTGTCGAAGGCCTTGTGATAATAGTCTTCTGGCTTTGACTCACAGACCTAAAGGCCTACAGATGGCTGGCCAGGCAGAGAAGAGTCCCGTTCTGAAAGAGCTAGAGAACTAGATGATTAAGATACACCCTCATTCTAACTAATCTATAGCTCTCATATGAAGGCTATAACCCAATTATAGCATAAGAATATGGGGAAAGGGAGGGGAGGAGAGGGGGAACAATGGTTGGAGGGAGGGTAATTGGTGGGATCACACCTACATGCATCTTAGAAGGATACAGGTGAAACTTACTAAATGCAGAATATAAATGTCTTAACACAATAACAAGAAAATGCCATGAAGTCTATGTTAACCAGTTTGATGAAAATATTTCAGATTGTATATGAAACCGACACATTGTACCCCATGATTGCACTAATGTACACAGCTATGATTTAATAAAAAAGAAAAAAAAAAAGATACACCCTCATTCTAACAGAGACAGAGAGAGAGCTGCTGACCCAAGTGGACCACAAAGCAGGAACTTGGTCTCAGGATCCTGGCACAAACACAACTGCTTAATTGCGGTTCAGGGTCAGAGTAGGTTTACTAGCTTTTGTTTTGTTTTGTTTACAGAGATCATTTATCTCTAGGTTAGTTTTTGAGGCTAGTCAGGACTTTTTCAGTAGCAGATAATGGACAGTTCCAAATAGCTTAAGCAAAAAGAACCCCTACACAAACACAGCAAAACCAAAAGGAGGAACGTGTTGGCTGGCGTAGCTGAAAAGCCCACTGGTGGAGCTGGCCACAGTCAGTGTAGGTATACATTAGGCTCTTAGAAGTCTGTCTGCATCTGCCACCCTCCTGCTTTCTGTTATGTTACTCTGTTTTCGTTCCGGCTCTCTCTACATGGTGACCCCCAATAGCTCTTGGTTTTTATTATGCTAGAGCCATCAATCTCACTGGGAAGAAAACTTGTCTTCCCCAATAGTTTCAATAAAATTTCCAGTTCTGAATCTTATTGGACTAATTTAAGTCACATTCCCATTTCTGAACCCATCACTATGACCAGACAAAGATAATGAAACAAGCTTTTTTTTTTTTTTTTTTTGTGAGATAGAGTCTCACTTTGTCGCCCTTGGTAGAGTGCTGTGGCATCATAGCTCACAGCAACCTCAGACTCTTGGGCCCAAGAGATGGTCTTGCCTCAGCTTCCTAAGGGACCCACCACAACCCTTAGCTAGTTTGTAGCGATGGGGGTCTCGCTCTTGCACAGGCTGGTCTCAAACTGGGCTCAAGCAATCCACCCACCTCAGCTTCCCAGTGTACTAGCATTCCAAGCATGAGCCACCACTCCCAGCCCCTGAAACAAGCTTTTTAATCATACTTAGTTTCCTTGGCCAACCTAATCATGTTGTCTATAAATGGAAAAGAATGGGTGGCCAAAGGAAAAATTGAAGTACCTTTAGCAGAATGGATATGAGAATGCGTAAACAATGGAATTTTACTACCACATTACCCAAGTTAGCTAGGGCTTTTAAAATTCCCTCTTCTTTGCCCTCTATGCCATGGTCAGCAGAGAAGATACGATTCCAGGTAATATCAGGCAGGCCATTACAAAGATGCCCCTATTTATAGTAAACTACAAACAGCTAAGATTCTTCACAAATATTGGGAGTTAAGGATGGTAGATAGCTTTGTTTTGGTGGAAATTATCAAGGAATAGATCAAAGTGAGAGTAAAGCTATAGAACTTGGAATAGTCATTAAATGCTCCACATTTTGGCCAGGATACAATGAAACAATATATAACAATTCTTTGGGCTGCAATCAAGTCTAGCATCTTATATTAAGAAGATTAGTTAATGTTTGTAAAGTACCGTGCAGATATGCCCTTTTAAAATGCTAAGTATTCTAAAAAACTACACAGTAGCATTTTACTAAATATAAAAGATCTAATGTTCATCATTTCTTTGGTACAGGTTGGCAAAGATTCTTTTGGCAATGACTATATAGAAAACTTAAAACAGAATGGTATTTCTACAGGTAAAATTTTATCTTTTTTAAAGTTAGTGTTTATATAACTTTCTTCTGTAATCTTGTCCCAGGAATAACTAACTAATGATCAGAATTATTAGATCTTCTCTTGGTGGCCAGAGAATTTTTGTGCACAGCTTGGTCTACTCTTGCTTAATGTCTTTTGGTTGATTCTTTTATGTACATTCCTCCAGATGGAAGTAAAATAATAGATTACAAACCTTCATCTCATGTGACAAGTGACAAGGAAAAACAGGTGCTGCATTCACAAAAGATACTTTAAGAAAAGTTTCTGAATGTTATAGCTGGAAATGATCATGGAAACCATCAAGGCTGATACCATAATTTCACAGAAGAGAAAACCAAAGACCAGAAATGTTGTATTATTATTATTTTTTTTTTCTAAGAGCGCACAGTTGGTGAGAGCTAGAGCCAGGACTTCAATGCAGGTCTTGTGACTCCAGTTCAGGGCTCTTTGCTGCTATCAGAGGCTGCCTGATCAACATTTTTGTTTACATGCCAGACCGTGAATCTTCATGAAATGCCAACCTATAAGAATGAAGAAAATCAAAAAAGTTCATTTGATAGGTTCAACCTTTGTATTTACCTCAACTCTGTCATTTCTTTCAGTGAAGAAAATAAAGGTGTTGGTCTGGAAAAAAATGCATATTTATACAATTATGAATAATTTGAGAGAATTGGAAGTAGGAACTTTTTGGTGGGTTGTTACTAATGTAGAGAAAAAGTGCAACTAAATGTAAAGCTGTCTGTTTTCCTCACTGTATAGGTGATGGGTATAAATTAGCACTAATTACTTTTTTTTTTATCATCCCAGATGGTTAAAGGTTAAAAAGTTTTTTTCAAGGATTAGTGTTATAAGAAATTGTTCAAATAAATTATCCTTGCTAGGCTGCATGTACATAATTATAATTTTCCTTTTTCTTTTAGAATTCACTTATCAGACTGAAAATGCTGCTACAGGAACTGCTTCAGTAATAGTCAATAATGAAGGTAAGTGTTTCACACATTGGAGTGTCGTTTTATAAAACAGTTGATCTCCAGAACTACATTAAAAGTATCATTTTTTATTCTAATCCTATGGACCTCTTATCATACCCACCATTCCAAGCCCTAAAGTATTGTTTTTTTTCCAAAACCAAATATAAATGTGTTCCATTTTATTTATATTTACCACATTGATCATCCAAATGTAAAATTGTCTCTCTGATATATATGAAGTTGCCTCAAAATAATATTTATATCCTGTAATTCCCCATTACCCTTTATGTGAAGTCAGAATTGACATTGGTTTTTAAAAACAAATATTCATCTGTCATTTCAGTTACACTTAGGTACATAAGTAAATAGGTACAAAGAAAAGTTTGATGAATCATATTTATAGGATATTCACTGAGAAAATGGTATCCACTAATTACTTTTAACTTATTGTAGTGTTCAATTTTGTCAAATCTCCAACATCTGTATATACAACTAAGTCTGCCACAAGGCTTTGCCATAGGTGAAGCATTTACCTTTAAAAATATCAGGTGGCACCTGTGGCTCAGTGAGTAGTGCGCCGGCCCCATATACCAAGGGTGGCAGGTTTGAACCTGGCCCCAGCCAAACTGCAACAAAAAATAGTCAGGCATTGTGGTGAGCATCTGTAGTCCCAGCTTAGGGCGAGCGCCTGTAGTCCCAGCTACTTGGGAGGCCTGAGGCAAGAGAATCACCTAAGCCCAAGAGCTGGAGGTTGCTGTGAGCTGAGACGCCGCAGCACTCTACCGAGGGTGACAAAGTGAGAATCTGTCTCTAAAAAAAATAGTAACTACCACACAACTACAACAGAATCTGTACCTAATATTGGAACCTAATTCTTTGCACCCTCAAATTAACCTGAAATAAAAAAATAAAAATAGTAACTACCTTCAAGGTAAGTTGTAATTTCTTTTCACCAGGTGTTTTAAGTGGAGAAACTCCAACGTAAGATATTTTTTAATTAAAATTAATATTCAGAACAACAAAGTATTTCACACAGCACCTCGGACAGAACCTAGTACATTGGGGCTAGTGTACCTTGTGTTAAATTAGGACTAGTCAAATGTGTCTTTTATTTGTAGTGCAGTGTTGCAAGATCATTTTTTTTTCCTTTGAGACAGTCTCACTATGTCACCCTAGGTAGAGTGCCGTGGCATCACAGCTCACAGCAACCTCAAACTCCTGGGCTCAAGCGATTCTCCTGCCTCAGCCTCCCGAGGAGCTGGGACCACAGGCGCCCACCACAACGCCCGGCCATTTTTTGGTTGCAGTTGTCATTGTTACTTAGCAATGGACCAGGCTCAAACCTGCCAGCTTCAGCATATGTGGCCGGCGCCCTACTCATTGAGCTGTGCATGCTGAGCCAAAAGATCATTTTTCATAGAAGATGACTTCAGTGATCCCTAAGTTGCAATAATAAAAAGATATATTCCACTTAATAGTAGATAAAGAGTTTTCATTCTAACAAAAAAAGTCTGTGTTCATTACTTCAAACTACATCTTAAGTAATTATTATAGTCAACAGCAGCTCATTCTTTGTCTTAAACTTTTTTTGTTGTTGTTTTAGGGATATCTTCAAGTTCTCTTTCTAAAAGAATCACATTTTAGGGGCAGCGCCTGTGGCTCAGTGAGTAGGGTGCTGGCCCCATATACCAACGGTGGTGGGTTCGAAGCCGGCCCCTGCCAAACTGCAGCAAAAAAATAGCTGAGCGTTATGGTGGGCACCTGTAGTCCCATCTACTTGGGAGGCTGAAGCAAGAGAATCGCCCAAGAGCAGGAGGTTGCTGTGAGCTGTGATGCCATAGCACTCTACCGAGGGCAACAAAATGAGACTCTGTCTCTAAAAAAATAAATAAAAGAATCACATTTTAAAATACCATAGGGCATTATGGTCCATTTTACAAGGGTACAATGTCAAATCTACTAAGTGTAGAGTATAAATGTCATAACGCAATAATTAAGAAAGTATGGTGAAGGCTATGTTAACCAGTTTGTTCTATTTCAAATTGTATGTAAAACCAGCACAGTGTACCCCATAAATGCATTAATGTACACAGCTATGGTTTAATTAAAAAAAAAAAAAAACATAGGGCACACACACGAACTGCTTGCATATTACAGAGCATTTCTTTTGCATGTTACACATATTTATTCCTATTTCTACTCATCTATATGGCATCTGTCATTTAGGATTCAGAATCTTTACCATATACATATACCACCCATTTTCTAGAAAAGAAATTCTTAAAATATCATTTCTCAATTAATATTCTTTTTTTTTTTTTTCTGAGACAGTCTCACTATTTTGCCCTTAGTAGAGTGCCATGGTGTCACAGCTCACAGAAACCTCAAACTCTTGGGCTTAAGCAATTCTATTGCCTCAGCCTCCCAAGTGGCTGGGACTACAGGCACCCACCACAATGCCCAGCTATTTTTTGTTGCAGTTGTCGTTAAGCTGGCCAGGCCAGTTTCGAACTCTCAAGCCTCAGTGAATGTGGCTGGTGCCATAACCACTGTGCTACAGGCACCAAGCCTCAACTAATATTCTTGTTTATAAGTACATTGATAAGGGAAATGAAATTTTGTTAAGATTTTGCTCAAAGTGATCAGAATATGAATCTTACAGAGAGATTGCAGAAGATATTTTTGGAACACAAAATTTAACCTGTCTAGCCTAGAACACATTTTGTATAATGACTTTACAAGGGTGATGGCACACTGCAGATCACATCATTGCTTGACTTTGTTGGGTTTTAATATAAATATGTAGAATTTCTTAATAGGCCAGAATATCATCATCATAGTGGCTGGAGCAAATTTACTTTTGAATACAGAAGACCTGAGGGAAGCAGCCAGTGTCATTAGCAGAGCCAAAGTAATGATCTGCCAACTAGAAATAACTCCAGCAACTTCTTTGGAAGCCCTGAAAATGGCTCACAGCAATGGAGGTAATTTTACATATTTCTCATTATTTCTGTAAAAGCTTTTATCACTGTCTCAATTAAAGTTAACCTTTTAAGTTAAGCAAACCAATACTTTTTCTGTAGTAAAATATCCTTTCTTCCATCTGTGAGAGTCACTGTCTTGTGGTTCTTGAGATTGTTAGAAAACCTTACGGATAGAGTAAAAAGATCTCGAGTAGCATTTCCGATATCCCTTCAATATAAATCTTCGGTCTAGTTAGTAGAAATGATATCAATAGTAATTAGACTCTCCGAAGCAGCCTATTGCCCAAGATACACTCTAGGGAGTGAAAGGTTTTCCCTTCTGAGAAGCAGAGGTTGTCATTTATAATCCCCGCCCAGTTATGTTTTGATAAACATCTCTAGGAATTGAAGATGAGTTTTCTCCTTTTTGTAAAACTTATTCACCTTCTCAATAAGTAAAAACAGATTATTTATATGTAATTTTTTTATGTCGTCAATGTCTATCAGCTGGCTCTTTTGTTTGACCTTTGATTTTGGAAATTTTCAAAAGTACAAAAGCAGGCAGAATCCTATAATAAAACAATAAAAGCTTCAACAATTATCAACCTATGGCTAATTTTGATTCATCTGTTCTCCCCTCTAATCCTCTTCTCTCAGCCCCAGAAAATAACAGACTTTTAAAAAATCCAGATAGTTTATTTCTGTTTGCTTCTTTTTCTCTATTAACTAATGGGGAAAGCATCTTCTGAGTGAGAATCCCATTTCTGTCCCTTGTTAACCTTCATGGTTTTAGCAGAATTATCTGATTTTTCTGAAACTTATCTGTAAAATGACTTGACTGTAGGCCAGGGGTGGTGGCTCACGCCTATAATCCTAGTACTCTGGGAGGCTGAGAAGGATGGATTGCCTGAGCTCACAGGTTCAACACCAGCCTGAGCGAGATCAAGACCTCGTCCATAAAAATATCCGGGCATTGTGGCGGGCGCCTGTAGTCCCAGCTATTTGAGAAGCTGAGGCAAGAGAATTGCTTGAGCCCAAGTATTTAAGGTTGCTGTGAGCTGTGATGCTACAGCACTCTACTGAGTGCAACAAAATGAGACTCTGTCAATCAATCAATAAAAAAATAAAATAAAATAAAATGACTTAACTGTAAAAATACTCTCCCTACAGGCAGTACCTGTGGCTCAGTGAGTAGGGCGCCGGCCCCATATACCGAGGGTGGCAGGTTCAAACCCAGTCCCAGCCAAACTGCAACAACAAAAAAAATAGCCGGGCGTTGCGGCAGGCATCTGTAGTCCCAGGTACTCGGGAGGCTGAGGCAAGAGAATCACCTAAGCCCAGGAGTTGGAAAGAGCGATAAAGTGAGACTCAGTCTCTAAAAAAAGAAAAATACTCTCCCTACAAATAGGTGAAATAAAATATGATGCCAATCATGGTACATGTCATTAAATCTCAATTTTCTTCTCCTCTATCCACTTCTCTCTTTAAGTTAAAATTAGGATAGTATCCTGATCTAGCACAATTTGTTTAAAAAATAAATAAATAAACTCTAAAATATTGGCTTCTTCTTGATATTGTGGCATTAGTTCTGTGATTTATATTAAGGAGAAAGTACAGAACCATATTGAATTTCTAGATAACACTTTCTCATCAAGATAGAAAACTAAAAAAAAAAAAAAATGAAAAGAAAAAGAACAGTAGATATGTGAGGGTGTGTGTGTGTCTATAAAAGTGATTTCTCTCAAAGTGTGTAGTGGTAAGAAATGAAAAATAAACCACTGAAATGATTTTGTGGAGAATTTTTAAATGCATGTCACGGTTTAACAAATTTTCCTCTTGGCAAACTAACATGCCATGGGAAATTTTCACTGACATTTAGCGTATTTTTAATGGACTCAAAGCTATCAGAAAGAATTCTAAGCCAAAACCCATTTGGTTACATTTTCTCGGAGTGTTTCAGTGAAGTCTAATGCTTATGGTAACATCCTCAGCATCATCTCTGCCAAGTGCAGACAGTGTTTCTCTCCACTCCCGCTTCTGTCTCCCTTTGTCTAGATCAACACTTACTCTCATCTAACTTCTCTTTTTTCCCACTATCCCTTGCTTCTCAGAGATCACTGTTTCCTCTGTCCTAGTCTAGTTACCTGTTACCCAGCTTGTGGAGGAGAGCAAGTTATAGCAACCACAGTTGAGGATCTGGCCTTTCACAGGTGAGGCCGGAGTAACCCGGATGGGTGGGCAGCGTACCCTCAGGCCATCACTTGGGTAGACTTGAGAAAGGCTTCCTCCATCACCTTCTAGTTGATGAAGCTCTTCTAGTTGAGGAGTTAGAGGACCTGGGACTTTGGGAAAGGGAGTGGGGGGTCATAGCCTGAGACCACCTGGCTTACTTCGCATTTTTACTAAGAGGCAGCATGCCTAAGTATTAATTCTGCACGATCTTTCTTTCTTATATAATACTGGAAGTAGTAATACTTTGCACTGATGTGAACGTTACAGCTTATAATGCACTTTTATACACATATGATCCTCAGAAATACCTCATGCAAAGATATGGTAGGCATCGTTCTCTCAGACTGAAAGTGAGGAGACTGAGAGGTTAAGCAATGTCCTCCCCTAACATCACACTTTCAGTAAGTGGTGGGAACCAGGATTTCAGACTCCAAGACCCAATTCCTGTCTCCTGAACCATACTTTTAAAAGAAATTGTCATGACTGGGCATGGTAGCTCATATACCTGTAATCCCAGCATTTGGGGAGGCCAGGGTATAAGGTTTGCTTGAGGCTAGGTGTTCAAGACCAGCATGGGCAACATAGTAAGACTCTGTCTCTATAAAAACTTAAAAAGTTAAAATCAGCCAGGTGTGGTGGTACCTGATAGTTGTTCCGGCTACTCAGGAGACTGAGGCAGGAGGACTGCTTGAGCCTAGGAATTCAAGGTTACAGTGAGGTATGATAGGGTCACCATACTCCAGCCTGGGTAACAAACCAAGGCCTTATGAGGGAGGAAAGGAGGGAGGGAGGAGGGAGGGATGGAGGGAGTGGAAAAGAGAAGAGAAGAAAGAAGAGAAAAAAAGAAAGAAAGAAATCGCCATATCCCATTGATCTCTAGAAAAGTAAAATCCATAAATTTCAACACTGAACACTATGGGACCTAAGCTTTGAGGGTTTTTTGCTGCTCAAAAAACAGAGAAGAGGCTCTAGAGTGTTTTCAGCAATGTGTTCTCATTCCCCCAGTGCAAAACACACACACACAGATGCACACACACTTCTCTGCCCGGAACTCCTCCAGTCAAGCAACATTTTTCTGGCCAAGTCAGCTGGTCCCTGTTTGGTGGACATTAGGCAGATAGATTCTGTATCATGAGTGTGTTGTGGGCGGGAGGAGGAATATATGTAATGCATGTTTATTCTCATGTGAGGGAAGAGTGGTATAAAGCAAGGGGATCACTGGTTTGGGAATCCTGAAATACGGCTTTGAATTCAGAATCAATCAGCAAATGAGGGACCTCAGTCAGGTAGCTCAATCCCTTCCTCAGGGCCTTAATGTCTTCTTTTGTGAAGCAAGAGAATTGGGCTGAGAGCTCTCAGCTCTTTAGTATCAATTTGGACTAATCACAGAGCAGAGTGGGCAAAGCTTAATGATCTGTTGAGCACTAAGCATCCTGCCCGTTGCTCCAGGAAACTGCACGTGTACTGATCAGCATTACCCATCTTCAAGAGAGATGGTAAAATCATCATCATCGTCGTCATCATCATCTGCGGGTTTATTGTCAGGTCCCTTATCTTTACTGCTTATAAGTAGTGAAAGTTGAATTAAACACATAGTATATCTAGATTATATATTAATGATTTAAATCCAGAGGAAAAGATTCCTCAGTCTTTGACTATACTATCTCAAAACTCTCTTCCTAGCTCGGCGCCTGTAGCTCAAGCAGCTAAGGCGCCAGCCACATATACCAGAGGTGGCCGGTTCGAATCCAGCCCAAACAACGACAACTCCAACCAAACAATAGCCGGGCGTTGTGGCGGGCACCTGTAGTCCCAGCTACTTGGGAGGCTGAGGCAAGAGAATTGCTTAAGCCAAGGAGTTGGAGGTTGCTGTGAGCTGTGATGCCACAGCTCTCTACCAGGGTGACATCTTGAGGCTCTGTCTCAAAAAAAAAAAACTCTCTTCCTGTCTTTAACAAAAGTAAAGCATTGGTTTTAAAGAGACAGCACCTACGAAGTCCAAATCAGTCTAACCCCTGTCCTAGCCTGGTCAACTCTGCTATAAGTAAGCCCCACTGCACAACTCAAGCTGCAGCTGCTTGTAATGAAATTATGCATGTTGGTTCTGGTCTTTATATCCATTTCAAAACAAAAGGAACATTACAGGGACAATTATAAGTAATTGAGATTGTAAAATTGCCAAGATTAAATTCTAGGTATGATACAAAGAATCTTTTAATGCCACTTTAGTTCTTTCTCATTTGGCAAACAAAACTTCTTCACTGGCCACCTAGACTTTCACAATAACATTGTCCAGTGCATAGCCCAAGCTTTTTGGGTTTTTGCTGCCCAAGTCACAGAAAAGAGCCAGTGGATCTGTGTTTTTTAACCTTTTTTTATCTCATGGCCCGTTTGAACCTGTAGTTAAACTTCTGCAGCACACTTAAATTATTTTGCTCAAAAAAAAAAAATAAAAAAAGAATGTACTTACTGTGCTTTGAACTTCTTTCAAAAATAATTTCACTAATGATCTATAAAAATGTTCGATCCTTTCCTAGCACACAGGTTAAAAATCACTGCTCTAGACAGCCAGTATTTTGAGCATTCCAACCTTTTCACGGTTTCTTTGCTTAGAGTGATTTTCTTCCCCAGTTTCTCTGAGCTAGTTATTAGGGCCTTCTTAACGTCAAGCCTTTGCCCTCCATGGCAGCACCTCATTTTCCTGTATTTTAGCCTGTACAGCTATTCCCCCAGGCCTCGCCACTTCCTCACTGATATTATAGTGCCAGCCATTGACATGCAGTTAAGATAACCCGGAGTTTAGTCCATCTTACACTATAATTAATAATAATTACTGTGGGTACTGTCAGTCACCTCTGCAACTCCAGGTCACGCTGTGGTACATGGTATGTTCTCTAGATCTGCCTGGTACCAGGATGACATTATCTTTTCCAGCTCAAGTATTACAAATTTGCCTTCTTTGTTGATTAACTACATGCTAATTCTTCATTGTTCCTTCATCATGGTAAAGTATTTATGTCGATTTGTGGTAGCATGGGCTAAGAAGAGTCCTTTCTTTATGGGATTTTTCACTTTTCCTTACCATACTATGGTAAGACTAGTAACTAAATTTAGAGGAAAAGAATGCCACTTACTATTGGAAAGCATGCTATCCCACAGCAAAGTACAGCTAAATAAAACTCAATTGACTTCTATACAATATTTATGGTAAAATTAAATTATAGAATTCCTATTACAGCGTTTGATACTTCAAATTCAATGCAATTGTTTCTTTAAAATTCGTTTTTATTGGCACCTGTGGCTCAGTGAGTAGGGCGCCGGCCCCATATACCGAAGGTGGCGGGTTCAAGCCCGGCCCTGGCCAAACTGCAACAAAAAAAAATAGCTGGGTGTTGTGGCAGGCACCTGTAGTCCCAGCTACTTGGGAGGCTGAGGCAAGAGAATCACCTAAGCCCAAGAGCTGGAGGTTGCTATAAGCTGTGACTCCATGGCACTCTACCAAGGGCGACAAAGTGAGACTCTGTCTCTAAAAAAAAAAATTGTTTTTATTGTGTAAAATTTCAAATGTATATGGACATACAGAGAATAGTATAGTAAGCCCATATATCCTATCATTTAGCTTCAACAGTTATCAACACGTGGCCAATCTTGTTTCCTCTGTGCCCAACTCATGGCTCTCTAACACCCCCTCCACACTGCAACCTTGATAATGTTGAAGTAAAACCCGGATATTATATCGTTTCATTCATAGTATACCTAGATTTTGAAGATTTAAGAGTGATGTCTTTGCATGATGTACAGTACTTAATCTGTAGGCAAATTTAGTCCCATCGGTCTCTTGTAACTAATCACTCGTGAGTGAGTAACTTCACAGGCTTTTTTCTTCTATGTAAGCATGTAAATGTAAATACACATATAGTTACATGTGTTCATACTTAATAAAAAGGAAGGGTAATACAAAACTGCCATTTTCACTTATAAATAAATCATAGAAATCTTTCTATCGACTTCATTCTTTTTAACAGCTACAGAGTGTTATATCAGACATGCGTTTGATTTTTTTAACTAATCCCCTTTGATAGGTTTGTAGATTTCTTTGCTTTTTCTCTTACATACAGAGCTGCGTGGAAGTCACTATATATCAGCTTTGCATACTGTGGATTTCTGTAGCCTCAGTTTAGAAAAAGGAATTGCAGGATCAGAAGTCTTTTGAGAAAAAAGAGAACTTTTGTAAGAAGGGCTCTACTCTTGCTACGTACTGGTAGCTTGCTCTAACCTGTGCTCAAATGCTGATGAATGCAGATTTGAGGAGCACATGAGGTGAGCCACGAGTGGTGTTTCAGTTTAATTCTTAAGAAAAATCAGGAACAATATATTGATCTGAAAACCTAAAAACAAGTGTGGGCAGTGAGGGCCTTTTTGCATAATTGACATCTGTGAGACCTTGCAGAAGTGGAAGAACCAATGAAAGAGCCTGTTGCCAGGCTACGGACTCCAGCGGAAGCCGAGGAGATGGGTGGACAGGCGCGGGTGTCTGGCTGTGTGTAAAGGACAATATAATAACAGTAATAATCTTTCACATTTGTCCCACACTTTACAGTTTACACTGGGCTTTACATCCGTTTTCTAATTTAAGCTGCACAATAACCTTGTATAAAAATCTGAAAAGCCAAAAATATACCAGGGAATTTCTGTGGGTGGACATTCTGGATTCTAAAACAACAAAAATGTGGGAATAGTGTTAGCCTACACCGGACAAGACCCACTAACTGAGCCAAAATGTTAAGTGAGACCAAGGAAGGTACAGAAGTAGACTAGTTGGCCTCACCAGGCTGAGCGTGGACAGTTTCCATCAGCCACCTGCTGATTAGCACCTCCCCAAGAATGCGGAATGGATCGGAGCCAAGCTAGCTGTGTCAGAGCCACCTGGAGAACTTGTGAATGTGCAGATTCCCTGGTCTTCCCCCGCAGAGATTCTAACGCAGTGGGTTTGAAGTAGAGCCAGAAATCAAGCATTTAAACATGCTCCCCTGGGGATGATGACGTGCAACCAAGTTTGCAGACCCCTGTCCTGGAAGTCTCTGAGAACTGCAGCCGGAGAATTTGACCCTGTGGATCCATAGTCAAGTGGGATGAGAAAAAGATCAACCAATCTGGTTGAGTAGTTGAGTGAATAAGTGTTTTGACAAAGAGGGATCTTCCTATGAATGTAATTTTTAAAGATTGTAAATACATACACATGCACACACACACGTATTTACAAAGTTCCACTCAAAAAGTTGTTTTACAGGCTTGGCGCTTGTGGCTCAATGGGCTAAGGCACCAGCCACGTACACCTGAGCTGGCGGGTTCGAATCCAGCCCGGGCCCGCCAAACAACAATGACGGCTGCAACCAAAAAATGGCCGGGCATTGTGGCGGACGCCTGTAGTCCCAGCTACTC